>RJWM01006403.1:0-84465 GCA_004363535.1 Dasyprocta punctata
TCGGCTCCACCCCTGAGCGGGTACAGCAAACTGAACACAAGCAAGCACCAGAATTAGCCCCCTCAAAAGTGTGTGAGGACTTGGGGGGACACAGCATACCAAATACACTAGGCAAACACTCTACCTCTGAGGGACACCCGCAAGCCTTTCTACTGTGAGACAAGGTCTCACTAACTTGCCTAGGCTGACTTTGAACTTGCAGTTCTGCTGTCTCCGTGACCTGAGTAGCTAGGATTACAGGCACCCGGCTGAATGTCCACAGCTTGTTTTTTGTCCTTCTCTCTACTCTTCTCCCATCCAAATGAGTTTTGGCTTTTTACATTCCTCTGAGGCTTTGCACACACCACCCCCCCCAGCCCACTGGATTAGGAAAATGTTGCTAGCAGGCTGTAACCCTCAGGGTACTCTCCGTCGTTTTCTCATCGTATTCACACGAGACAATCTGGGAAACCTTTTAGTCCCTTCCAAGACATTTTGACCTGAATCTGATGAGGCCATGGCAATCAGTTTGATTTTATTTTTTGGCATCTTCTCCAGAATCTTAGTTCTCTAAAGTGGTGTTTTAAAATGCTAAGGCTTGAGTGTGGCTAATTGTGTTTGAATTAAAATGATATAATGAATATTGGGTACGACAGTGAAAAAAGGCACGTCCTCTTCTCTCACTTGCCAACTAAGCTGAAGTTTGGCAGTAGAAGAAAGTGTATTCTCTCTGCGCTGTGCCTGCCACATGCTTCTTAGAACATGCTCCGGGGTAGGAAGCAAAATGCAGTCAGTAACATAAAATCTGGTTAGTTCCATCTCACCCAGCATCTCACCCTAGCCTCCTGGTATTTCAAGAGGCTAGATCATGTTTGACTTCATGATGAATCAACAAATCGAGATTTTACTTTTTACCATGAGATAATAAGCATGGGTTATTTAGTGGTTGCTTTTTTCCAAGCTAACATGATATAACAGCTTGGTAAAATTACCTAAAGGTAACTGAGCATGGAAAAATTTGAATGAGATTCCAAAGGATGACGGAAAGAGAAGAGATGAGGGGTAAAATTGAGAGGCCAAAGATAAGACAGACGTTTTTGTTTTTGTTTTCCTATACATGGGAAGAAAACAGCTATAGAGAATAATAGATCCTAAGCCCAAACTTCCTGGATAAAAATTAAGTTCCTTTAGCATAAGAAATATTTCCTTTTCTATTCTTATTAAAAGCACCAATCTTCCTCAACATGCAAGTAAAATAGTTGAGTAAACAAAATGCAAACCAAGAACACCTCTAAAGCTGGGGATGTGGTTTGGTAGAGGATTGCCTGGCATGTGGGAGGTCCTGGGTTTGATCCATAGTACATCAAAAACGAAACCTGCCAGGCAGCACTCTGTGTTTGTCCGAGTCCTCCTCATCCCCTCCGCAGTCACACTGTAGTCAGTTTTTGCAGCCACCTGTCTCCATCTCTGAGATAGAGTGGATTAGGGCAAAAGCTCGTATTTCAGGTCTGTGTTTTCTTGGATGGTTTACAGTAGTCTTTCCTTACAAAAGTCTCTTTAAGCAGAAATTGAATCTTCTCTGGATTACCACCACATTTACTATGACTGTCTCATGGTAAATGAGTGGTGTATTTTTCTATTCTTCCTGTACAATTTAGATGGTATGTGCTTCACAATACCAGCTTAAAATTAAGTGGTATTAGTAAGGTAAGTGGTTTATCTAATTTGTTTCTCTAGTTTCAAGTTTCTTCTCATGTTATTTTCCTTTAAATATTTGATCATTGTTTACAATAACTGATTTAAGTCTCCTTAGCTAATGCCATCATTTTTGTTATTTCTGGTTTTCTTTCTATGCTTTTTCTCCTAGTTATGGGTCAGAATTTGCTTTTTTAATTTTGGTGGAGAGCCACCTGTGGTGGTGCACACCTATAATCTCAGAATTCAGGAGGTTGAGGTGAAAAAATTGCTGTGTGTTCGAGGCCAGCCTGGGCTACATAGTGAGCTCAAGGCCAGCCTGGACTACAACATAAGATGCTTTCTATAAATGAATGAATGAATGAATGAGGTGGTGGTGGTGGTGGTCTTCAAACCCAGGGCCTCATACATACTAGGCAAGTGGTCTGCCACTGAGCAACATTCCCTGTCTTCGGCAAATTTTGAGACAGGGTCTAAGCTGTGCAGCCTAATGTTGAACTTACAGTCCTCTTGACTCAGCCTCAAATTTGCTGGGTGTGGGGAGTGTGTGTGTGCTGCATGCCCATTAAATTTTTATCGGATGCTGGACATTATTAGTATTGAGTATCAACAAGTTAACCTCTTGTTGATCCCTTTTAAGAAACATTACTTACAAATATCACCTTGAGCTTCTGAGACTTTTTTTTTAGGTGAAGGCGACAGGACCCAGGGGACGCTGCACACTAGGCCAGGGCTCTGTCCCTGAGTGGCACTGGAGCTGAGACTTATGCTAAAGGCTCCCTTACATGAGGTCTAGTGTTGCCTTTATTACAGCAGCAATAGGATCCTATTGTTAAGGTATGAACTTGCTCAGATTTCCTGATAATCCTGAGTATTCTGAAAAACTGTGATGGAAGGAATTAAAATGTCCCCAAACCCTGTATGAATGCTTCAGTCTGTTCTTTGCCTTGGGCCTCCACTCTAGGTGTGTGCACACCTGTGCATGTTTGGCAGAACTAAGGATCAAACTTAAGTCTCTCAGAAGTAAAGCAAGGAAGCTACGACCTCCTGTGAGTCAGTGGCGTGTGCGGGCTGACTTGGGGAGAGCCAGACACCAGTCCCTTTCGGTGCACCAGCAGGAAGACTAGAAGAGCCAATGTTCTCCAGCCCTCCCTCCCACCCCCATAAGCAACCGGCTGATCCAGAGAAACACAGGATGTGATGATGGCTAAGGAGGTAAAATACAACTTAATGCTTGTAGTGTTTAGTGTTTCACTGACTTTGCAGGCCTAAAGCCAGTAGTCTGATCATCTATTCAGAGGATAACAATATACAGTGTAGCATCTATGGGGGATCTCCTTCTGAAGGTGGTGGTCGTTGTTAATTCCCTATTACCTTGTTCTGAAGTTCTGTATCATTCTCATTGTTTTGCTTAATTGGGTTTTATTGTTTTATCTTGTTTGATTTTGTTGCATCTGATGGCATGGGCAGCTATTTCAAAAATAACAAGATACACTACGGTAGCCATTTTGGATTTACTGTTATCTTGCTTTGAAGTCCTGCATTGCATTCATTCTTTTGTTTTTATTGGTTCTATTCTATTTCTGTTTTGATTTCACTGTGTCTGAGGGTATGGGCAGCTATTTTGAAGACAACAAGAGGCATTATGGCCACCATTGTTGATTTCCTATTATCTTGTTTCGATTGGCTTTATTCTGTTTTATTTTGCTTGGTTTTATTCCCTTTGAAAATAAAAAAATAAAGATAAAAAAGAAGTAAAGCAACTGTTCTACCAGTTACATCCCCAGTTGCACCAGAGTATTCAGCCAGGAAATCAAAGGGCTCCTTGTGAAGCCTTCTGGGGCCTTTTCCTGTGTAGCTTGCTCTCCTCCAGTTTTCTGCCTCACGAATCTTACCCACTCCAGCATCTCCAAACTTCTCTTTTCATTTGCATGAAACTGCCACACTGTTTGGAATTCCTCTACCTGTGTCACGGTCTAAAAATTGCCTCCAATAGGGTTTCCAGAGTTAGAAAATAAAAACAATGTATTTTTACAGATATGTCCACTAAAACTTTTTTAGTAATATGAAATTTATTGTATTTTTGAGATTTAACTAAATTTATTGTATTTTTGTTTTATCTAGTAGTCTTCCCTCTAGGCAGAAAATCTGAACAACTGTGGAACTCATTCCAATGGTTTCTCTGCTCTCAGGAATCCAAATATTGAACTTTCTACTGCCTCAATATTGGAACACATCACTTCTTTTCTTTTTTTTACATTACTTCTCTATTTTTATTTTTTGTCCCCCTCCCTTCCCAATGGGGTTGAACCCAGGGCATTTGCAGAGAGCTACATCTGACTCCGTTTTTTTTTTTTTCTTTTTTAAAAACAGGGTCTTGGTAAATTACCCATGCTGGGCTTCAACCTATGATCATCCTGCTTCAACCTCCCCAGAGTGCTGAAATTATAGGAATGTGCCACCATGCCTAGCTATGCTGTTTCTTTTTTTTTTCCTCACAGCTCTGACCCCAGCACTGGGGTCGAACCCCGGAACTGTGTACTTAAATTTTTAATTGTGAGACAGGTCCCAGCAAGTTGTAAACTGTGTAGGCTGTGCTTAGACTCATGTTCTTTCTTATATATTGTCTGGTTTCCTAGTTGTTTAAAACTGGAACCCTGTACGAATTACTCCTTGGCACTAGAAATGGAAGTTCGTAATGCATTTTAAATTTCAAGCAAACAAAGGAGAGCTGAACCTTACTGTTCAGGAAAAAAATAAGCACACCCCTCGTCTTCATCTTAGAGTGTGCGTTAGGTTGCCTGTGTGCCAAACAGCTAAGTTGTAATGCAGAGCACCAGCCTGCCGTTCAGTGTTTATATCTGATATCACCATTTTTCATCTGCTTCGTGATCCTAATAGGTTTTCACTGCCCCTCTTTTGGAGCTGCTCTGGAGAACGGCAACCTCTTTGGGAAGCTGTCAGAGCCCTGCAAAGTTAAGTCTGTGCACTTCACACTCCTGCACTGTTAGAGAAAGCATACCAAAAATACCCTCAAAAGTTATCAAATGTTACAGTCGTAACATTTGTCAACTTTATTTATGTAGCTAAGTACAATAATGGCTCTCAGCTCTTCAGGAATTTAGTATTCATCAAACAGTTACACAGCACTGTAGAAAGAACTTGTGCCTAGGGGATGATGAAGCAACTAATATTTAATTTTTGCTACGTGCCAAGTGTCACACATTTAGTGCTGTGCCAGAGCTGGCCGGTGTTGGCTCATCTGGGTTTTGTGGGAGGTAAATAAACATGTCGGGAATATTGACACCCAGTTGTTAAACCACTGGTAGCTTGAAACTGGCCATGGGAAGATACCATGCGAATAATCAAAGGCTACTTATCAGGGTTTCTTGATATTAAATATCTATCAGCACTACTGTAATCACATTGTTCATTGTATTTTATCCCCCAAACAAGGTGATAAAACATGAAGTTTAAAGATAGAGAAAAAACAACTACTTCATAGGTCCAACTTTGCCCAGAGAATGTAAAAGTAACAAGATACATTCTATGTGTCTTTTAGATTTATAGTCCTGTACCTTGGAGCCAGAAGACTTAATCTAAATCCTTGCCTTAACATTGATCTTATATTAGTATGTAACCATCCTGGATTGCCATTTTATCTGTAAAGTTGAGAACATTGAACTACTTAATCTCCAAAGCCTTTTGAGTGTAATAGTAGATGTCTATTAATTTGACTTCTGTCAACCTATGGCAGAAATACTAAGGGCAAGCCCCTATCAAGTGGCTGCTAGGAAAAAAAAGAAAAAGAAAAAAAAAAAGGTGGTATTGTTGCCATCTTCCTGGAGCTGAAACGTAAGAACAGTGAAACTTGCTGTTTTATCTGTCCACCCTCAAAGAGATGCAGCAAAGAGAATGTGGGTAGGAAGCTGCTTTATTGATAATTTGACAGCACAGCAATCTACTACAAAACTGGCTGGCTTGTTTTTCTCAGTCTCAAAGAGTTCATCACCATGTTGGGTCCAGAGGGATAAGTCTCTCTTTGTATAATTGACCATCTTATCCCTGAGGACAGCTACATAAGCTTAAGTTTTCACATGATTCATTATGAAGAAGGAAGGTAGAAGATGAAGTATTTTAGATTTAAAAAGGACAATAATCCTATTTTAGAGAACAGATATATTCCTAAAAACTTGAAGAGTTGCAGGCTTACAAATTTCAAAGGACTGAATTTATGCGTTGTTTATGGGAAGGACTGCGCAGATGTCTACATGAGCCTACATGTACTAAGTGTCTTGGCCTTACAGGATCAGTAAAGTTTCTTATAACAGCACCAGTAATAATGGAGCCATTAGTGCAATCACTAGCCTTTAAATGGACTTTGAATGACTGGGGAAATAACAACTTCTTTTTAATTTAGGGGAAAAGAGGAAGAAGTTTTGAAGAATGGCTGTTTCTCTGACTTTGGTGCTTGGTCCTCAGACTGTATTAATCTGATCATCATGAAGAAATGGATACCTCTTACATACCAACAAATTACAATTCATACTTTCCAAATATAACCAAGGACACACCACAATTCTGTGTGGTACAGTAGAGAAAAGTGATGATCTTAAAAACTGGCATAACTCTTCTTCGGGTGTTTCAGTCCATATCATCCAGCAGTGGATGGAATCTCACATGCAAAAGACTAACTC
Source organism: Dasyprocta punctata (assembly GCA_004363535.1). Classification (NCBI taxonomy): domain Eukaryota; kingdom Metazoa; phylum Chordata; class Mammalia; order Rodentia; family Dasyproctidae; genus Dasyprocta; species Dasyprocta punctata. The sequence goes on from RJWM01006403.1 coordinate 6,372, forward strand.
TTAACTGGATTAGGGAGATGGGAAAAATAACTAGGGAGGGTAAAAAAGGCAGGAGAGTCTTCAGATGAACTTCTGACAGTTCTGAAGGGATCCAGAAAGGAAGAATCCCTAGAATGGGCCACAACTGCAGCATGGTTCTGAGAAAGCCTGGTCAGGTCCTCGGGAAGGCCCTGAACAAAGTCCTGATGGAGATCTTGTAGAGAATTCTCATATGGCGCAAAAAAATGGTCCATTCTAGTAGACTTACCTTGTCACTCCAAGTCTTTAGTAAAATCTGACACAGATTCAAATACCTTGTGGGAGTGTGTGTGTGCAAATCAAGGAAAAAGGCTGTGTTCTACTGCTGTGTAAGACACCAAAGAGGAACATTTTTTTACGTGGAAAACAGACAATTCGTAAGAGAAATATAATTCTCTGGAAACAGGATGATCACTTAAGAGAATTCCCAGAAACCATTAGCCACTCCCAATCCAGAGGTGTGTGGGGACATGAAAGTGTTGAGAACAAAGACGCAATGGGAACTTATATTGCTCTTCAGGGTTTTCCTGATCCTTGTCTTTTGTACAGTTTTTAATGCAATCTGGCTAAGATCTCTTTCATCTTTCAGTGTACCTCTGCTACAGGAGATAGGGTGTGGCAAAGCTGGCTAGGGAAATGAGTGGGACGTGTCAATGGCAGGTCCCAGAGGAAGGCCAGGGCCCTGTAATGTAGAACTTCTTGCAATCTCCTTTGCCATGAAAATGACATTAAAGGCCGAACTTCACAGGGCGTCATTATCATGAGTTGCCAAGATAGCCTGTGCTGTATTTCTCAGACATGTAGTATGTACCTTTGTTTTTTGAGACAAGGTCTTGCTGTGTAGCCCAGGCTTGGCTCAAACTCATGGCAATGCTCCTGTCTCGGTCTCCGGAGTGCTGAGATTACAGGCATGCACCGCCATGCTCAGCTGCAGCGTGTGATTTTACTTTTGCTTTTCTTTTTTCCTTTGGGGCCCAGTTCGCTCTGCAGAGGTACCTTCTCCCATACCAATGCACCCCTCACTTTTCAAATCAACTTTGACAGCTTTTGGCTTCTCATCCAATTCTTTGTGGCAAGAAGGATCTGGAATACTTTTGATTGGTGTGCTATTTCTAAGAGAACTACCCAATAACACCTCCTCTACAATATACATTTGACTTTGTCTATCACGCTGAATCCCACCATGCAGGAAAGTGTAATCTTACATACTATATTGTATTTTTTCCCCTTTCTATACACACATGGTTTTAAATCTAACAGGGCTACTAGCACTGCTTCCATACACAACCACATGCCTCAGACCTGGAAAGTCTCTCTTACTCTGATTCATGCTTTGATGCTTTCCTCAATATATTGAAGGTAATATATTACTATTTATAGTAATAATCTCTGCATTTTTTTCCTCTTCTGTTGTCCCTCCTTTTTCCAAAATTCTTCCACATGGTCTATCTTAACAAGTCTTTGTAAAGACCCATAGCCAGGGCAGGTATCAGACTACAGCCTATTTGCCCATGAGGACAGTGGGGCTTAAAGAGGATCATTCATTAAGTGGTGCTGAACTTGCATTCAGATGTTTGTTGCTCAAAAGGACCCCCCAACTACCTTTTTGAGGGTCCTTCTATTTATGTCTAAATATTCTATGATTCAGTGACTCTGGGAATTACAAACACATTTTAATAGCACTTTCTTTTCAGATCCTCCAGAAGTGCACCTTATGAAAAAAGATTTGAGTGCAAATTGTTTACTTAAGGGAGCAACAAAGTCTGAAATTAAGACACCCAGGGCTGGGCAAGATAGGAATACAATTTCCTTAGAGACCATGGAAGTCCACTTAGGACTCACACTCAGCTCTCCCACTGGGGACACCAGCGAGTCGGGCTGGGCCTGAGTCCTAGTCATACTTTGGTTAAGGGCTGCTGTCCTGACAAAAATCTGTGAAACCTTCTCATGTACCAAGAAAAAGCCCTTGAGGGAGAAATAAATGTGCCACAAGTAAAAGGGGCTCTATACCAAAATGCCGAGGAGAGGATGTAACTGCAGCACGGACTGTGCCTTACTGGAAGCATCGAGGGAAGTTTATCCAGTTGTCATACTCAAACAAACCCCCCAAACTGTTATAATTGAATATAGCTTTACTTTTAATTATTTATTTTGAGAAAGGATCTTGATACATTGCCCAGGCTGATCTCAAACTGACAGTGAGAAATGGGACAGCATTCATTACAGCATTCCATGGACTCAGTGTTCTCCGAAAATTCACTGGCAAGCTGGCACATTATCAGGAAAAAAACATCTTAAAAATTATCTAAAAACAATCTCCGGCCTAACATTCTCCTTTGCTAGACAGAGATCTACCTATGGAGCATATAGAAACTACTTATATTTTTCATTTCTTTAGAACACTAAAGGTACTCCTACTTACTTTAGAATTACTTAATCTTTGAGAATGCCCCCAAAGGTCAACAGGAAGGATGATTTTCTTTGTTCATGTTTAGCTGGTGATAAAACTGTGGCTCAGAGATTACTGTCCAAAATTTCTAAAGGCACCCTTTCCTGCCCTTCGACTGTTAATTTTGCTAGTTTCTTCTCATATATAATGGTAAAGCACAGCCTTTGCTGTCTCTCAAGTCTTTTTAGAGTGAGGCTCTGTGTAAAGATTTCTGGGAAACAATAGGAAGGATCTGAAAAGTGAGTGTAGCTTTAATGGCTATTATTAGGATTCCTTTTTTAGTATTTGTTTGATCATTTTTTGCTTATTTCTCATGGGCACATCCTCGCATCTCCAAGGTCCAAAAAGAATTCAAATGTGTTCCCAGCACTTGGGAGGCTGAAGTAGCAGGAGCATTGTGAGTTCGAGACCGGCTTGGGCTACAACGCGAGCGCAAGGCTGGCCTGAGATACATAGTGCGACCCTGCCTCAAACAACCAGGGCTGGGAGTTTGGTTCAGTGGCTTAAGCGCCTGCCCTGGCAGGTGTGAGGTTGTGAGTCAATCCCCGCTGCCACAAAAAAAAGAAAAAAAAAAATTCAAATGTGACCAAAACTACGGGTTTAAACAATGGTGAAGATGTAAGACTATATCCTCACTATAATCCCATAGTCTGTTTCCAGTTTTCAAGTTCCATACTTATTCACATTCAAATTAATTATTAAATGTGCTCAGGTATCTCATGAATTGCCAAATGTTTGCTAATTGGTTTTTTAGGCTGCATTTACTCCTAAATTGCCTTTTTCCTGATTACATGCATTTGTTTGGAAGCATCTTAGACCTGAAGTATGATACATTGTTCCTTCCTATTTTGCTTCCTTATCCTGTTCATGAACTTGTTTCTTAGCTTTAAAAAGTCACTTTAAAATTCTATTCCAGCCAGGCGTGGTGGTGCACGCCTATAACCCCAGCACTTGGGAGGCTGAGGTAGCAGAATCAATGCAAGTTTGAGACCAATCCGGGCTACAAAGCCCGAACTGCACAATGAGACCCTGTTTCAAAAAACAAAACAAAACAAATTTCCAAATTCCCTAGTGTTTGCAACCACTCAACTTTTTCTTTTGTCCAGAAGAAAGCACCTTTAACTCTCTGGTCGGTGAGACTAGTGACCTACACTAAGCCTCACTAACACACACCCTCACTTCCATGGCCCCTGCAGTTTTTCGTATTTGCCAATAGTCATTCAGAAGCCCCAGTTCCAACACTGTCAAAATTTGGGAATAGTGTGTGGTAGTTTGTTGAAAATTCATGATTTTGTTCATTAAAGCAAATGCTGAAAACAATAGCTGTAACAGTCACAAGAGAAGCAGTGTCTCAGTAGCCAGCATCAGACTTGCTCTGCAGCACTCGACTGGGCAACAGTGACACTAATTCTTACCTCAGGGTGGGGCGGCTTGGGCTGCAGCTGCCTGGAGTACACAGCTTGGCCTTTCGTAACCTTAAACAAAGCCAGTGGGCTCTTAATTTAGACAAAATTTGATCCAATTATCTTGTTTTCTAGATCAACTAAATAGAAACAGAAATAGCAAGTTAAAGCAGATGAAAAAAAAATTACAATGTGATCAATGACAGTTAACTGTTAAAAGACTGGAAACTCAAAAGAAAATCTGAGAACCTAAAAAAGGCAAAGCAGCCTGAGTTCCAATATCATAAGGGCATAACTGAACCCTACAGTGCTCAGGTTTAAGGTAGAAGATAAATAGCTGAAGAAATAATGGCAAAAACTTTCTGAACTTATTTAGAGACAATTTACATACCCAAAAAGCTCAAAATACTCCAAATATAAATACAAAAAGATCTACAGACAAACGTACTATAAATCTGGACTATCAAACACAATCCTGAAAGTTCCAAGAGAAATCCAATGCAGGCAACCTTCAAGAGGAATCTGCAAGAGAACCTCAGGATTAACTCACTTCTCCATCAGAAACAATGGACACGAGGTAAGTAGTGGGAGAACAAAGTACTCAAAACAGAAACATCTGGCTACCTTGAGGATTTTATACCTAGCAAAGTGGTATTTCAAAATGAAGAAACAATAATTTCCCACAAAGACGGTAACTGAGAGAATTTGCTGCTGGCACTCATGTCACAGCAAATAATAAATCTGAGTGAATGAAGAACACTGACAAAGGTAATTATGGAACTACAAATGCACATTCTTCTCTTCTCTTATCGGAGAGCAATTTCAAAAAGTTATATGTATCTAGTATACTGTTGTACTTACAACATGCAAATATGTCACTATATTTGACAATAATAGCACAAATAAGGTGACTATAAGCCAAGCTGAAATGGGCTAGGGAAATGACTACAGATGATAAATTAATAATTACAACAATGCTTTGTTTTTTAACATTAATAGACATTGTCTAGAAAGTAGATTGGGTATGCAATAAAGTTTCAGATGCTATTATACAAACTATTAATTCCCTACACGAGACAAAATACAGAATTTGTTGTCAACTAAATAAATTTTCTGATTTTGGCTATGTTATTTCCTCCTCTGACAGGCTAAAATTTTGGACATTTGAAAGTTACTTCTTTATTATCTACCTGGGGTCTTATTATTTGAGAAAGCCAGATGCTGGTTTCTGATAATGGAAACCAAGAGAGAGTGAAGATTCACGTTTTTTTGTTTTGAATATAATAAAATACTACAGCAACAAAATAAGTATCTAAGAGAAGGAAAAGGCTTACACAATCCTCTTACTTCAACAGAAACATGTTTTTCATTGCATTTATTTGCCTTCTCGTCTTATTTCATAGGCATTAACACTTTTATAGATGTACAATCATTTTTCTTTTTTCACTTTGTATTACACTTGATATTTTATGAAACTTATCATTCTTGTAATTCAGGTATATATAAACTACTCTGTGTGTCTCTTTCTTTCACATTACATTTGACAGTGCTGAACCTAAAAGGCTTGGAGTCTAAACTTTCAAACTCAAACAGGTTTAAAAAATAGCAAGATCTCACAATATGGAATAGACATGACCTCTGACTTTCTCAAAGTTATTAGGTATTTAAACACAAGTTTCATCTGATTAAGATTTCATAATGTAGAATGCCAGTCATTCTGCTTTAGACTTTATGAATCTACCATGCTCAGCAGGTCATTTGGAAAGGAGCAGTCCATTTAGATACTCTGATTGAGATTTCCTCGTACCCATAAATCTACCTGCTACCCTCCCTGCTTCAATATATTACCTAATGCAGTTATTGGGGGTAGAATCAATTCTGAACTAATCATGTAGTATAAATAGATGAAAACTGTATTTTATCTGCATATAAAAATGATTTAAAATATAAAAATATAAAATATAAAATATAAAAATCTTATTCTTAAAACACACTGTCATAACTTTGTTCTGTAAGTATTCTTATTAAGTACATGGCATAGGAGAGGAAATGGAATAAAATTACTTCAAGTCCCAATGACTTCATATGAAGAACCAGTCTAACAGCTCTTAGCTGAGTGACACTTGTAAAGTGGCTGTTCTGTATTTTGTAGGTAAGCTCCAGAGTAGAGATGTTTGTTGACTACCTTAGTATTTACTCATTCTGTTCAGTCACAATCCATTTAGAAGAGACATAAATGCCTTCTCTCTCCAAATTGCAAGTTACAACTGAAAACAATTTTTAGAGTCACATGGGTAAGTTGTTACTTTTTGTGATTACTGGATATTTGGAGTGTACATGTTATTAGAATGTTGCACCCTATCACTGATTATTTTAAACCAAAGTAGCAAACTAAAAGTCAATCAGTAATGATTACTTTTGATACATTTTTCAATGCTTCTCAGCAACTTAGAATTTCTTAATAAGCTGCCAAAGTATTGTTTTAATCCAATGACCATAGGTACCATTATCACTAGGTTTAAACACAACTAAAAGGCTGTTAAAACTTCACCTTGTAAAAATAAATTTGAATTACTTTAACTTACAAATCATTAATTTGAGAAATGTGAATGGTACAACCTACTAATTTACTGTTCAATAAAAAAACAGCTGATCAGAATGAATCTAGGAATCATTAAAAAATAAATTAACATGGGAGAGAAAAAGAACAACAAAGAACACTGTCTTATTATTCCAGATAAATTTGCTTAAGACAAAACAGGTTACAGCACCCTCCACTGACATTAAGATTGTAGGCCTTGAGAAAGTCCCTTTTTTTTTTTTGGATTTGTTTCTGCACCTGTAAAACAAGGAATTAGGCTGTATTATCTTTAAACTTCCTAAGACTGACAAGTTCACCTGCCTTTCCAGGATACCCGTGTATGAAAAGGTGTTAAGCTTTTGTCACACAGAATGTGTAAATATACCAAGAATGTCACTATTTACATGACACTTGCTGTCACTTTGCAATTTTTGCAGTTTGTTTCCACTTATCAAGCTCTCTTAAAGCCAGCAACACCTATGTATTTACAGAAACCATATTTATGAAGAAAAACTATAAATCATATTTATAGGGTAAAAATCTACTGTGATATATTAAGTAGGACAAGCAACTGGTAAATTTGCTTAAGTTATAGGAGTGGCACAAAGTGTGAAGATAATAAATCAGCTAATGAAATTTTTTTACCTACAATTCTCCTTTTCCTATCAGTAGGATATGGTAGTAGTTACATGCATTGTTGATCATATTCTAACAGTTAGTGTCACAACCCAAACTGCACCATGTTGGTATGAACATGTACAAACGCCAAATGCCAAAACAGGTTCACTGAAGCCACTCTAGCCAAAGTTACAAACAGATTTAAACATAAATAGGGACGATTTTCCCAAGGTCACACATCTAATTAGTGTCAGCTGAAAAAACCCAGATCTGATCACCAATCCCATGGTACAGAAACTATAGAGCAAGTGATGCTCTAAGGAGCCAGTAGGGGATATCTGAATGGAACACGCATCGAGTTCCTTTTCTACAGACCACAGATGTTATTCAGCTTCTGCTAAGTGGTAAGATACTAATCTTTAAGATGCAATACTGGCGCACGCCTTCAATCCCAGCACTCAGGAGGCTGAGGTAGAAGGAGCGTTGTGAGTTCGAGGCCGGCTTGGGCTACAACGCAAGTGCAAGGCCGGCCTGAGCTACATAGTGCGACCCTGCCTCAAAAAACCAGGGCTGTGAGTTTGGCTCAGTGGCTTAAGTGTCTGCCCTGGCAGGTGTGAGGTTGTGAGTTTGATCCCCAGTGCCGCAAAAAAAAAAAAAAAAAAAGATATACAATACTGTTTTTGTGCGATGGGGAACTGAATTCAGGGCCTTGCACATGCTAGGCAAATACTCGACTATATGCTGTATCCTCAATCTTTAGTTAAATCTGTGAGACAGGATCTTGTTAAAAGTTTGACCAGGCTAGACTTTCACTTATGATCCGCCTGCCTCAGCCTCGCCACTAGCCAGGATTCAAGGTATATGCCAAACCACATCTGGCTAATGTATTTCCTTGGTGAACAAATAACCATACTTTTTATTTATATAATTTGCAAGTTTTACCTCATTCTGTTTCGAGAGAGAGAAAAAAAGGTAATTTCCACTCAAATGTTTGAAGATAACTATTGTCCTTGGTTACATCAATCAACTTGTCTTTGGGTTTCGCTTTATGGGACTCTTTCCAACTTGGTCAAATGCTTCAGACTTTTACTCTAATTTATGACTACCCTTTCGCTGCATCCTAAATAGTCTAACATCTTGCATACTGAGATTTCAATGCATTCTTCAGCACTTGAAGATTAAATCAGTTTCTAAGCAATTTGTAATCTCAAGCAAGCTGAAATCTGTATTTTTTCCCCTTATACTCTTAACAAATACATTTCCACATTTCTGTCCATTTTTCTTCCCAGAACGTCAGGTGAGGAGTTTGCTCCAGTCTTGTCCCTGTACCACCCTTTCTCTTGGTTTCTAGCTAGTCTTCTTGCATTCCAAATACACCTTTCCCTGAGGCGCCATACACTGTTCCTCTCACCCAGGAATACCCTGTGGGCCATTCAGATCACTACTACTTGTATCCTTCAAAGTTCAGTTCAAATACCACTTTTTTCTGGAGTCCTTTCTTGTCACGCTCCCTGTCAAAAGTACCTTTTGCCTGTTAAAATATCCTGCCTGAAAATCTTCTTTAGCCTTTACTAAAATAGTATTATTTGCGCAGTGAGGTGCCTGTGTCTTCCTTCAGCTACACTATGAAGTTCATGAGGACACAGCCAATGTCTATCTTCACCCAGTCAGGGTTTTGTATAGTATAGGCATTCAACAACTACTTGTTGAATGAAATAATAAATTACTATTATCAATATTAACATTTTCAGCTGGGCGTGGTAGCACACGCCTTTAATCCCAGCACTCGGGAGGCTGAGGCAGGAGGGTCATTATGAGTTTGAGACCAGCCTGGGCTACAAATTGAGTTCAAGGCCAGCCTGAACTGCATAGTGAGACCCTGTCTCAAAAAATAGGGCTGGGGGAAAAAAAACAGGGCCAGGGATTTAGCTCAGTGGCTTAAGCACCTGCCTGGCAGGTGCAAGGTTGTGAGTTTGATCCCCAGTACAAAACAAAACAAAACAAAACAAAACACCACCATTTTCACAGGTAATAGGAGAAAACAGTTAAACCCTGGGTTGTAAGCACCAACTGTATAGGCTCCAAGACAATCTTGAGAAAGAAACATATTTCCACATAAATGATGCTACAATTTAGAAATCTTTGAGCAGAAGTGGCTATATTTATATCTGACAAAACAGAGACAAAAGGCATAGGAAGAGACAAGTATGGCTACTATAAAATGATTGAGATAAATTCAATATGAAGATAAAAGGAATATAAATCCTTTAATGCTTCAGCACCCAGATTAACACAGCCAACACTATTTGGGCTAAGGAGAGGGGAAGGTCCCAACACAGTAGCAGTGGGGGACTTTCACATGCCACTTTCATCAATGAACAGACCATTCAGACACCAAACAAACAACAACAAACATCAGGGACACACTGTACATCAAATGGACCTAATGTTTAACAGATTATTTCATCCAACAGTTGCCAAGCACACATACTTCCACGAGCACGTGGAACCGTCTCTAATAGTATATTGGTCACAAAACAAGCTTAAAGAATTAAAAATTGATATCATATCACAATGAGCAACTTCATAAATTATACAAATATGTGGAGTTGCCAAATTAAAAAATCTGATATTTTTAATGGTGAGTTATCAAATTAAAAGTTTAAAAAATTCTTAAAACAAATGAGAATGAATGGAAACACAACATATCAAAATTTGTAACAAAAGGAGTACCAAAGGGAGTTTTCATAGCAGCAAGTATCAACATTAAAAAGTAATTTCAAATAACCAAGAACTTAGAAAAACAAAAATAAAACAATTAGTGGTATGAGAAAACTAACAAATATCACAGCACAAAACAAAACAGTAAATAGTAATAGTAACTAAAACAATATATTGCTCAACACAAGAGCTGTTTTTTTGAACCGATAAAATGCACAAATCTTTAACAAAACTTTAACCAATAAAAAAGATCCAAATAAAATCAGAGATGAAAAGGGAATCATTAATACTACACAAATACAAAGGATTGTTAGTGACTAGTGAGAAAAACCACATGCTAACCAATCGAAAAATCTAAAACAAATTTCTGGATACACTTGACTTATACACACTGAACCACGAGAACATGAAAAACCTGACTAGCCCAATAAAAAGCAGTGAGATTGAATCTGTAATACAGTCTTCCAGCAAAGACAGACCCAAAATGGATAACTTCACTGCTGAATTTTATCAAATTTTTGCAGGAGGAGTAATACAAATGCTTCTCAATCAATCCAAAGAACTACAAGGGACAAAAAAACCTTTCAAAAAACTCACTTGGTAAGGCCTACGTTACCCGGTTACCAAAAGACCGACAAAAGGCAACACAAAATAGAACATTGAGCATGATATGCCTGATTTAACATAGATGCGAAAATTCTCAAGAAAATACTAGAAAACTGAATTCCAACAGCGCACACACACACACACACACACACACAAATAATACTAAAAACATTCACCATAATCAAGTTAGTTTCATCCTGAGGATCCAGGGATGGTGCAACGTAACTATCTATGATGATTCCAATGGATGCAGAAGCAGCATTTCTATGAAGGCATAGAAAAAGTCCTAAACGAACAGGTATAGTATAGAAAGATGGAACTTCAGTATGATAAAGGATATATATGACAAACCCAGAGCCAACATCATACTAAATGCTGAAAGTATTTCCCTCTAAGATCAAGAACAACATAAGGTTGTTCACTCTCATCACTTTTATTCAATATACTACTAAAAGTTTTAGCCAGAGCAATTGGATAACAGAAATAAAATGCACACAAATATGAGCTATCTTATTTATAGATTATGTGTGTAGAAAAACCTAAATACTAAGAGATTATTAAACTGATACATTCAATAAAGTAGCAGGATTTAAAAAAAAAAAATCAACATATAAACATCAGTAGTTTTTCTATACAGCAATAATGAATTTGCTGGTAATGAAACCAGGAAAGCAGTTCCCCCTGTAACACACCCCACCCCAAAACCAAAATACCCCAAAACCTAGGAATAAACAAAACACTGAAGAAACTGAAGAACACACAAAAAAAATGCAGACTTTCAATGTAGACTGGAAAGATACTGTTAAAAAAAAGTTATCTATTCAGTAGAATCCCCATCAAAATATCTGACATTTTTTACTTAACTATTAAAGTCAACTCTAAAATTTACAAGGACGCAGGATCTCAGATAGCCAAAACAATTATGGACAAATAAAGTAGAGGTCAACACAATGCCATAATTACTAGACATACTAGAAAGACATAGTAAACAAAACTAGTATGATATTGGCGTTAGAATGGACACACTGACCCATCGAACTGAACGGAGACCATAGAAATAAACCCACCCATATAGAGTGAACGGATTCTTGACAAAGGTGTCAAAGATATACAGCACACTGGAGAAAGGATACTGTCTTCAACTTGAACACACTCTCACCCTGTACTAAATTCAACTCAAAATGGATCAAAGACTTATGTGCAGGACTTAACTACTAGAAAAAAACACAGAAGAAACACTTTAGCTCATTTGTGCAGGAAATAATTTTCTGGACAGGACCCTAAAAGCATAGGAAACAAGCAAAAAATGATAAATAGTATTACATCAAGTTAAACTGTACAGCAAAGGAAATTAATGGAGATATGGAAGAAAACAATTTGCCAAATATTCATCTGACAGACTTAATATCCAGAAAATATAAGGAGTTTTTAACAAATTTCACAAGAAAAATCAAGGGATTCAATTAAACATACATAAATAACCTTAACAGATATTTCTCAAAAGAAATACAGCTGTAAGGGCCAAGAGTTTGGCCCAGAGGCTTAAGCGCCTGCCTGGCAGGTGTGAGGTTGTGAGTTCAATTCCCGGTGCCGGGGAAAAAAAAAAGAAAAGAAAAAAGAAAAGAAAAAAAAATACAGCTGTAGCCAGCCATGGGGGCACACACCTGTAATCTCAGGACTCAGGAGGCTGAGGCAGGAGAATCGCTCCAAGTTCGAGACCAATGGGGTTACAAAGTGAGTTCAAGGCCAGCCTGAACTGCCTAGTGAAACCCTGTCTCAAAAAGACCAAGAAAAGAAAAAACAAAGAAATACAGCTGCACATGGTGGCACATGCTGGGGAAGTAGCTCAGTGGTAGACAATGACAGTAGTGAGAGCCGCTGGGGTTCCATCTGCAGAAAAAGAGAACAAAGGAGAAAGAAGGAATACAAACACAAATGGATAAAAAATACAATAAATGAAAAGTGCTTGATATCATTAGGCATCAGGGAAATACAAAGCAAAACTACAGTAAGATACCCAAGAGATACCAATGTTCATTACAGTCCTATTCAAAATACCTAAGATACGGACTCAATCTAGATGCCCACCTACAGATGATTAAAATAAATTTTATATATACAATGAAGTATTACTGAGCCACAAAGAATGAAATCCTGTCATGTGCACAAAAATGGATTGAAGTGAAAGATGTTATGATAAATAAGCCAGACACAGGACCAAATGCTTCCTCTTATTTGTGGAAGCTGAAACAGTTAATCAGAAAGCAGAATAGTAATTGGGAACAGCATGGGGGTTGGTGTGGAAAATGGAAGTTGGACTGAATCAATGCATGCATGGTACACGGATGTATAGAAATATCACACTGAATCCCACTAATATATGCAATAACATATATCAAAAAATTTAGAACTATGTCCTATAAAAATGGTTATTTCTTCACTAGTATGGCGATGAGGAGAATGGAAGAAGGCAAAGAAGCACACCTGAGTGATATATTTCATTTTTTTACTGTTAATTTGACATATCTGAACCAAAGCATTCACAATACTTGATATACTTTGAAGAGAATCATATACTATAGTCTTAAGACATAACCACAGAACAAGCAGAACAATTAAAGCTACATAAGGCCTTAAAAGATATCCACAGTGTATATTATTTTAATATTCGTTCATTTACAAATTAAACTACATACTGTTAAATTTATTTTTCTTTTTCTTTCACTGTTTTAATCAGGCAGGATTCATTCAAGAAAGGGCAACTTAGTTTTTGTGTGTGAGCTTTATTTATTATATTGGTTAATATAAAACTTATGAGTGAAATGTTTTACCTCCTATATGTAGGAGGAAATTCATGAAATTCTCAGTAATAGCCAAAATGAAAAGGGACCAAACAGTCAGTCTAGTTGTGGTCATAAAGAACAGCTAATGAACCTTCAGGTTTTTCTATGATAAAGAGTACTACAACTCCAAGATTAGTCAAATTTAAAACAACATTGTATACAAAAATCAGGCTTGAAGTCCTAACTGCCTTTTAAATAACTAAATGAAAATTTTAAGTAGTTGCCTCAGTTTCAAACTTATAAATCCAATCTAGTCAAAATTCAGTGCTATCATGACTTCTCATTTACTAAGTAACTAACTGGTATGGTGACAAATGGCATAAAAATTAAGACTTCATTTTCTTCTTTTTCTCCCCCCAGGATAAATGTATTATGACCAAAGAAAACAGAAAATTCAATGTATTTCATAGTAAAATAACCATTTAAGCCTCTATCCCTGTACAACAGGGTTTATATCAATTCTATTTAACTTGCATGTTTTCTTTTTCTTCCTCTTCATTTTTTGTTATTCTGAGTACTTGACAGCTTTAGATGTACAGTTTTTATTACATTTGTATACCAGGATAAATTTTAGTACACTGAGAGGTTTTAAAAATATTTATAAATTTGTTTCTGATATGCAAAAGCATTTGGCAATACTTTTACAGCATTTGATTTTTATAGAATTAAAATTTCATACAGTACTCATTTGATGTTTTAAAAAAAATTCACAGAAAAATATAAATTACGCAGCCTGACTGCATGATACTGTTATTTCCAGTTTCTAGTTCTGGTAATTAAAACCTTCATTAAGTCTGTTAACAAATCATTACCTGTACATTTATGAAGGCAACTGACATGATTTGCAAACAAAACCTTCAGGTTTTATGTTATTTACCAAAGAGTGCAGTTCAGCAAGAAAAGAAAACCCAATATGCAAATTTACAGAATGTTTTACAAATTTACTAGTTCCTGTGACACAAACTGTTTCAACCTTTCAAGGTATTGCCCATAAAGTTCCACATCGTTGTGTCCCGCTCCTTCAACCCACAGAGGCTCCACAGGTCTTTGGCAACGCTCAAACAACGCGAGGCCATGTGAAAAGTCAATGACTTCATCTTCAGTCCCATGAATTATTAATACTGGAGAGGTTATCTTAGAGATTTTGTCAATGCTGTAGAGTAAAGAGAAAGGAGAAAAAAGTTAACTACGTAAAAAAGGAACCAATTTTCTTATTCTATAACAAAATTCAAACATCAGAAACTGTATAAAATCAGCTCAGAAGAGATGGATGTCCTAAATTTTGAGTAACATTTCAAAAGATGGATGTCTCAGATTTTGAGTAATATTTTAATTCCCAAAAATGCTGGTAGCAGGCCTTCATGTTCCAAAGGAAAACTCTAGAAAGAGCTACCTCTGCAGAGTGTACTTGATCAGCTCGTTAGCTCTCCACTCTTACACACTGCAAACAGTCAACAATTTTAAGACATTAAAAGAAAATGCTTGAAATAGAAGAAAAAAATAAAGACAAACAGAAATTTTTAATGGTAACTTGGAGGATAGAGAAACTATGCAGAAAAGAAACCTTACAAACAGGTCTTTTTAAACATCTTTAAACAGGTCTTTTTAAACATCTTTAGAGATAAGACAGCATCAATGAAAAAATAGAATCTTGGAAGAAATAGTGAAAAAATTCAAGTCTGTATCTGGTAAGTAAAATGCTTATGTGTACTATCTGCTGTCAGATGTTCAAAAGTAGAGGAATTTAAATAAAAAACATATGACTCTTCCAAATATTTTATTTATGAGTACCACTAGTCTTTCTTTGAATGTCCCAGATATGAATGAGGGAACTAGGCAAAACTATAAGCTGGTAAACTGCTCAAAAAGGAAAAGTAACTGAGATGGGGGAAAAGAGGCAAGAAGGAAGGGAAAAGGAAAGAGACATAAATTTGTGTATATATACGTAGGATAGCTAAAATGACTATACTACTAATTATATTAGTTCTTGGAAAAGTTACTACTCATATGATTAGATCAATTTTACATGCCTGTATCTGCTAATCTAAGCAATCCTTCTGAATAACTATGCAATACTACAACCATTGTTTAATTCCTATCATCTTGTTTTGAAAACCTATACTGTTACTGTTTTGGGTTTGTGGTTGTTTGCTTGTCTCTTTTGCTTTTTGTTTTTCTTTTTTCTATGTCTTTTTTCACTTTTAAAAAAAAAAGTATAAGTTGGTGTCACCTTAACCACCTTCTTCCATTAATTACTATCATCCAGCTAAACAGAAATCGTTTAACAGATTTCAGTATCTAAAAAACTCAAAACAAAAACCCACCCCAGTAAAGTGCTTGCTGAGCATACGGGTGGCCCTGGATTTGAAACACTGAAAAAAATGAAAAATGAAAAACAAAAAAATAAATTTTAAAAACCAACCAAACAACAACAACAAAAAACGGAAAACAAATTAAGCTTCCAAGTCCCAAACTTCCCCCAGCCTGCAATAGTGATAAGATCAAATTAGCATTAGTAGCTTCACTACTAAAATGACACTTTTCTGGCTGATAATGAAACAAAGTCTTGAAATAACCTTTGCTATTCCAAAGAACCAAGTGATAACATGGTTTCTGACCTATCATTCACAAAAAATTCTTTATGTTGCTGCCAACTGATGAAAGGGAAACCTAAGATTTACCAGCATCTTTCTTATAACCGTCTCCCTCTTTGAAAAAAATAGGTCAATTTTTTCCAACTAGAGTATAGAGGAAAAACTAAAAACGGGGGAACTCATAGTGTCTGCTAGCCTGGGGCTTAGCTACCTGTAACGCGACACCCCCCCCTCAACTTGGTACTGAACCCAGAGAAACAACTCAGCTCTCCAAGAGTAAGCTCCGTGTTTTCTTTCTCATTCCAGCAATAAACCTCCCGCTCCTTTTGCACATGCGCCGAGCCCTCTCTAATCCCAAGACTCCACAAGGCCATAAGCCTCCACCCCCAGTCCCCAGTAAATCTTTCTGTCTCCTGCTTTACACAGGCAGGTGCTTCTTCAAATCAGCTGTTAACATGTCATTTTGCCCACCTCCCAAACTCATCCCCCAGCCAAAGTTGATAAAGGTAACTGCACTCCTGTGTTCTTGTTGAGAGCTTCTACACACCCTGGCTCCTACAGCTCTCCCGTGCCCTCCGCATTAAAGGCCTCCTCCTGATCTCTCTCTCGCTCTCATTTTCTCTGCACTGCTTCAGACTGAGTGATCTTAAAATAATCAAACAGGAACTACTTGTTGTCTTAAGAAGCAGGAAGTAGTTGCCCTCTTTCAAATCTATGTAACACTCTTATGTTTGTAGGCCGTGTGGTGACAATACAGATATTCCTCATTAGGACCCAGGTGTGTTGTTTAAATTTACAATACCTTCCCCTCTTTTATACAGTTCTGCATGCATAGAGCTTCAATGTCTTTTTGTTGGGGTACAGTATGCCTTCTTTATACACAGCACTCAAATTTTTGCTGATTGTGCCATACAGTACCATAGTTATATTGTTATACATCACAGTACTGCATCTTCAGTTATGCAAATAAAACCAAAATCATCAATCAAGTTGGAGTTTCCTTTGACCACTTCTTTGTTCTGAATACTGTAATGCATGTACCATACACAATTCCTCATTTACGGACCAAATTCAATGAACAAACTAGTCATAAGACTATAAACTCGGTCATTAAATGATGACTGTCTACACTCTAAATCGTATGAATTTTGCAATTTAATTTTGTAAATTAGTTATCATTAACTAAATATCGTTGACTAATTTTTTCCTCTACTATTTCTTTCCCCCACTGTAAGGTATCTCACTTAATGGTATTCATTAGCAGCTCAAGAGAGAAATGAGGGTCTCACTGAAATTTTTATAGTATCTCATACTATAAAACCAGTTCTATCAGTTTTATTTCACAATTTTATTCTTTTGGGTCTAATACTAGTGACACCGTGTGGGGTATAAAGTCCTCCTTTCATGTTGATTACTATTGGTCAAACTTTTTGACAATCTTTCTGGTCATCTGTCAACACTTTTCAAATTAATTTTTTCACAATTTCTATAATTAATAATATAGAACAGAAGCTCATGGCTGAATGAACTGTGTCATCAATGTCTTAAGTGTTAGGGAAAAAAAAGTCCTCTCCAGTTTCTTGTAACTGAACTATTTTGAATATTGTCACCTACTTTGGGAATGCATCAAAACAGTAGGTCTTCTTGGTATCAGGAAAAGCAACTCGCATTCCTGAGGTCAAAGGCGAATGAAGAATAACAGCAGCACTCTCGTACCGAGCAGCGAGGTCCACAGATGGCACTGTCCCTATACTTTGGCCGTATATAATCACATTTTCAGGACGAATGCCATATCTACGAAATTCAGAAGTCACAAAAAAGTTAGGCCAGAAGGAAACGTCCCATCATTTCTAAAGATTTATCATCAGAATAAAGTAGGGTGAGACAATGTCAAGTAATTTATGATTAAAAATTTTGTTATCAATGTCAATTTTTACACTACAGTAAGTGTTCTATTCTAAGCTTATTTCATCTATTTAATCTCTCAGAAAATAATTACTGATATTGTTTACAACTTGCAACCCTCCTGCTTCAGTCTCAAGTAGCTACAATCAGAATTGTGTGCCACCAGGCCCAGTTATATCATTAATATTTCAATGGTCTGATGTTTATTTAGTGTTTGTTTTTTACTCAAATAATAAGAGTTTCTTATTTCTCCAGAGACTGAGAATGGCTCATTTTTATTTTATTTTATTTTATTTTTTTTGCGGCACCGGGGATTGAACTCACAACCTCGCGCCTGCCAGGGCAGGCACTTAAGGCACTGAGCCAAACTCCCAGCCCTGGTTTTTTTGAGGCAGGGTCCCACTATGTAGCTCAGGCCGGCCTTGCGCTCGCGTTGTGGCCCAAGCCGGCCTCGAATCATTTTTATTTTCTAAACTGGTCATACTAATGAAAAACTACAAAAAAGTACGGCATGCAATGAGTATAATGTATAATTTTTAGTCAAGATCACATGAGCATTCCTTGAAATATGCCTTTGCTTATTTGTAGAGATGGACTGTTAACTGAAAAGACACAGTTCAGTCATTATGAACAGACTTTAACAGTAAAATTTCACCCCCTTTAACACTGCTAGAGATTTAAATAGGAATTCATTGACTTAGTAAATATTTATTGGGCACCTAGTACGTTCCAGGAATTACTACTTGTCTATATTATATAAATGTCCCGTCTATGGACTACTTCAAGTGTAGATGAAGAGGAAAGCTAATCAATCTGAGGTTATAGTGACCTTAAATATGCCTTTCCACTTACAAGGCAGAGGATAATCAGTTCTGGTAGCTAAAAGGCATTTGCAAAGCAGTTTCTAGTATTTTGGACAGGTAAGAGCTTTCTGAGAATATGAACGTTCAGCAGAAAGGACACATGTTCTCTTCCATGAAAACCGATTACCTGAACTATCTAGGTAATAATACTGTTTCCCAATATTTTATTCTAATCAGTCCTACACAAAGATTTGAGATATAATCTAAAGCTGGGGGTTCCATCTATTCCTAATTTACTCTTAATGTAACTAAACCCACAAAAGCTTTTTTCCTTTACAACAGTCCTAGTTAATACACACTTCACAGAAGTAAAGAAATTGGAAAAATAAGCATTAGCAGCATAGGCACAATGCATCATTACTCAATTGCTAAGAGCTGAACAGCAACAACTGCTGGTACCAATTAGGGGTCTTTGGCTACAGATGGCAATGGCAAGACTCTAGAGCAGTAGTGGCGAACCTATTGCATGCATGCCCAGCGGGTGATCTGTTATCACTGAAAGTTCTAAAATCACCATCCCTGTGCTACAGAAACAGGGTAAGCTACCAATTAAGCATTAGAGAACTACAAGGAATAACAAGTTATAAACAGTATGAATTAGAAGGACTTTTGAGACCAACAGTCTAGTTGAGCTACTTAATGAAATGCTCAAACTGAACAATAAGCTAATGATAGGTTTATATGAGAATGAGGTATACCAACAACTCTCAGGTCAGTGCTCCACAACAGCACACAGAGAGTAAGAGCTGTGGAGGAAAGACTACATAATGAACATCCAGACCTCATTTTCTAGTGGTTCATCAGAAGATCAGAAACTGGGGTTGTTAGACATAAAAATTTTACTGAAAAGGAGCCCACCCAATAATTATGTAATTCAAGATATCACTTAAGTCTTAACTTTTCATTTTGATTAGGCAAAAGAACTTTAAGATATGTATTCCAAATACGTATACTTACATATTTAAATTTCAGAACTGTAAACTATCTGGGAGATCTTTTACTCCACCTCTTTAAACAGATTAAGAAACATGCTCAGGAGTTAAATATATTTTCCAAGACTACCTGTACTTACTCTTTCAAATGCATTTAGGGTACAACATGAGAAGACACAGAATTGCTAAGAATATATATAGTATGATTTAAATTTATTCTGCCTGTTTCTTATTAATGATGATCAACAAATATGTGAAAAAAATCAAGACTGGAAATCATTTTAGAAAGTTTCTTTAAATTGATATCTGACAAGAGAAAGGAAAGTTGATTACATAAGATATTGTTCATAAGGGCCGGGAGTTTGGCTCAGTGACTTAAGTGCCTGTTTGGCAGGTGCGGGGTTCTAAGTTCGATCTCCTGTACTGACAAAAAAAAAAAAAAAAAAAAAAAAAAAAAAGAAAGAAAGAAAGAAAAAGATATTGTTCATAACAATAGAATACTGAATACTCATGTTTTGTTTCTGTAAAATTATCTTTTTGTGTTGTTTAAAAGTACTGCTGATAAAGACTGTTATACCTTAGCAACTTTAAGCCATATTATTTCACTGACACTATATCTTATGTGATCTTTATGGTATGAGAATTCTCGGTATTAAAAATATTAAATAATCTTTACCACCCTGTTGTTAACTCCTTATCACTTATTATTTTAACTCTTCAATTCAATGTTTTCATTTAATTTCAATTAAGAATCTCCCTCACTCCCAGACTCCCTTTTCCCCCTGGTATTGGGGACTGAATTCAGGTAGCACCCAGAGATATCCCCAGCCTCGTCAGTACTGTCATGACATGGTCTTGGTAAATTGCCCAGGCTGTCCTAGAAATTGTGGTCCTCTTTCCCCAGCCTACTGAGTACCTGACATTACAGGTGTATGCTACCATTCATAGCTTAATAATCTCCTTTATACAGAACTTTTCTGAAAACATAATTTTATACTTTTGGAGAAGGAAATATTTTTAAAGACATTTTCTAAAACAGGTTACATCTATTAACAAAATTAAAGAAGTTCTCTCTGGAAACATTCATATTTAAACATTAAATTAGAAACAGTGAGTTTTCTTTATATTTGCTAGTTTATGACAAATGACTTGTACTAAATACCTTTCTATTTATTGAACATTAATCTGACTCATGAGAAAATATGCTCTAGTCTACGAAATAGATAAGTTTTCAAGAAAAATTTGTATGTATCTTGGTGACCAGGAAGGTATAATGTAATTTCCAGTCTTCAAACGTATATTCTGTTATAATAAAAGAATAATTGACAAAATAATAAAATTTTCTCACGTAAGTTATCAAGACATTACTTTTTAAAACTTGAAACCATTTTTCCAAATTTTAGAAATCTAGAATCTAAAGTAATATCTGATTTTAAAATAATGCCTTAATCATTCCTATAAGGTATCTTTAAATATTACCCAAGAAATAATTATATAAAATAATACAAACCTATTTAGGGTTTGAATAAAAAGTCTCTCATTAATGACAGACCAAATGAATGATTAAATATCACCATCTTCTCTAATTCCCCTGAAAGGCTACAACTGTGAAAAAACAATTGGATATCATACCTCAATAAGAGGGTTCATAAAACCAAACATTTATCACTTGATTTATTTTTTTTTCTTTTTTTTTCTTTTTTTCTTTTCTTTTCTTTTTTTTTTTTTTTTTTTTTTTTTTTTTTTTTTTTTTTTTTTTTTTTTTTTTTTTTTTTTTTTTTTTTTTTTTGTGGCACCAGAGATCAAACTCACAACCTTGCACCTACCAGGCAGGCGCTCAAGCCACTGAGCCAAACTCCCAACCCTAGTTTTTCGAGGCAGGGTTGCACTATGTAGCTCAGGCCGGCCTTGCACTCACGCTGTAGCCCAAACTGGCCTCGAACTCACAATGCTCCTCCTACCTCAGCCACCTAAGTGCTGGGATTAAAGGCACGCCACACGCCTGGCTTTTGATTTAAAATTTTAAAAAATCAGGGCTGGGAGTTTGGCTCAGTGGTTTACACACCTGCTTGGCAGAATAGAGGTTGTGAGTTTGATCCCTGGTACTGACAAAAAATAAATAAATAAAAAATCATACATAGACATATGTATTAATATGCCAATCTGAGCTGTACTGAAGAATTTTTCTGGTTATTATACAAAATTTAAAATTATAACCTAAAAATTTAATGATTCCTAAGTATATATTTATAAATATTGTCTTTCTATAGTAGTTCAAAATAAATATAATGAAAACAACTTTTAGACTATTTTTATATAATACAATTTCGGATAACAACCATAAAGCTGACAAACTCTCCCCAGTCACAGCCTACCTTGTCCTAAGAGCAAGCCAAGCAGCTTCAATATCTGCATATAGGTTCTTCTCTGTTGGTTTTCCTGAACTTGCACCATATCCGGAATAATCATATGAGAATATATTACAATTAATCCGTGATCCCAGTCCTATGTAAAAGCTGCTCATCTGACCAAGATCAACAGCATTCCCATGTGAGAAGAGTAAAGTATATTTGGCATTGGGTGAGCAACGCACAAACATACAGGCAATGCGGTTGCCTTTACTGGTTCTAGTCATGAAACATTCAATAGCGTCTTTTTCTCTAGAAGAGTACTGCCAGTCAGCTCGCTCTGAGAGGTGCAAAGTCCAGCGGCTTCCACTTTCATCACACATCAGTGTGTAAGTTGGATCAGGTGGCAAAAATGCTAATTTTGAAGCAATTTTCCCTGGGCAAGGTGGACAGCAGAAGAGGCAGCATAGCTCACTAAATGAAAGATTATTCATCCTCTGAAAAAGAAAAGGAGATAGCAAACGTTTTTAATAACAGTGTGGATTCTGCATTCTCATACAATAGGTTGAAATAAAGATGTATAATTATTGGTGGTCAATATCTACTACTTCAATTTCAAAAACCTGCTCGAAATAGAACTTGGAATCTCTCTAGAAATATATTGAACCCTGAAATGAGGCACATACTCCTAGCCAGCAGATAAAACTCAAAACACCTTTTGTATCAAATAGTAGTGATTATTATAAATAACAAAAATGTTAAAGATAATGCATAGCAATAACAAAAAGTATGAATTATTTTTAGATTATCTAGTAATTTCTGTGTAACTCAATAGAAGCTATCAGAATCCCATAAAAAAGCTAGGAATTTATCGCATGATAAAGTAAATAAGTGCACAAAGTGAAGCAGTGGGGCAGCTGGAATTTAGTGTCACTCTGACTCTCATGAAAACGGGTTCCAAAATCCTATGTGAGAGCAGCTTCATCTACAGGAAGATGGTTCAAATGACCTATAAAACCCTAAAAACATATGCATATGAACTTGTATTATGTATTTACATAATTATTGCCTACACTAAAAAAGGCTAAAATATGAAGTCAATTATGAAAAACACTAAGAAAGGTAAAATCTCCCCATGTTGGATGAAGAAGAACACAAGGTTTAAAATCAGAGAGCTGGGGTGGATTCCCAGCTTAACACTTACTAACTGTGTCTCCTTGGGCAAATAAATCTCTTTGATCCTTATTTTCTTCGTAAGTAAACAAGAGCAGTAAATACCTACACTGAACAGTGATTATGAAGATCAAATATGACAAGGTCATGGAGGTACACAATCCAGGGATGGCCACAGTTGGCACATTCAAGAATGGTCCTTCTTTCGTATCCTTTCCACTATAATATTTAGAGTTACCTAGTTCATACTAACTTGGGCAAAAATAAATGTAGTACTTGTTTGCATTATCAGCATTTCTATTTCATCTCTTTTTAGCTGACATAGAGCACTGCTTAATTCCAGGAAGACAGCATTCCAAACAAATACTTAAAGGTCTGGTACCACACTTAACTTTCTCCAAAGTATCTAAAAGGATAGGAAAAATTATGCATCATACTGAGAAGAGAAGAAGTTTCCTGAGGGGAACAACTATAGAGTTGCATTATTTGAGAAGAATGACCTTCACTTACTACTAAATCACACACTAGGTAGAAAGAAGCAGAAACAGCACAGGAAGAGAGATACAAGTAAGTATGACATGAAGAGCTTTAAAAGATGAGCAAGAAGCTGGGCGTGGTGGAGCACGCCTTTAATCCCAGCACTCGGGAGGCTGAGGTAGGCGGAGCGTTGTGAGTTCGAAGCCGGCTTGGGCTACAACGCGAGCGCAAGGCTGGCCTGAGCTACATAGTGCGACCCTGCCTCAAAAAAAAAAAAAAAAAAAACCAGGGCCAGGAGTTTGGCTCAATGCCTTAAGCGCCTGCCCTGGCAGGCACGAGGTTGTGAGTTCAATCCCTGGTGCCGCAAAAAAAAAAAAAAAAAAAAAAAGATGAGCAAGAGAAGGGTACAGAGAGCTCTTGGGTATCAGAAACACTTTTACTGGCTATTCTAATTATATTTCTTTTCAGCCTTCAAAATATACTGGATAGAACAACAATCAAGAATAGAAATAACCGAGGTTTCACCTCTAGTTAACATGAATCGGCTTCCTGAAGTATTATACTAAGGATGCTGAGGGCACGCACAGGGCAAAGGAGACAAAAAATGTGTGATGCAGTTGTGGCAAACCTATGGCATGGCACATGTGCTGCAGTCCGGTATTTGTTATCACTGAAAGCTCCAAAAGGTTCACTATCACTGGTGCAATTAATTAGCAGCGTTCACTATAGAATGACTGTCTTACAATAGGAGGTCTAAAAATTCTTTTGAATAGGATGGCAGAGAAATGAGTTCAAGGCTGTTTCAGAGGAGACGACCGGGGAGAGGGGGATGAGGTAGAAAGTACAATATTATCAACGTTTTGTTTAATACCTGACTATGATTATTTCTCACCCTCAATTACCTTATATGCCATCAACTACTGACCCACAACTGCCAATTAAAAGCTTGATTAGTAAGTAAAGTACACATAGCTAGACTAAGTTCCTATAATTTTCCTCTCAGACATGAAAACTTAATACACTGTAATAAACTAGCTTGGAAATCAATCTGGCTGGCAACGTATGTAATGGCACAGAGATTCTTCTGGGGATGAATGCCAAAGGAAAGAAGCAAAAGAGATACAGGACCTTCTTTATGAAGGGAGAAGAAATTATTCATGTGTCCAGAGTGAGCTAACTGGAGGCCATTCAATGACAACTCACGAATTATCACCTTTCAAATAACAATCTTGATACAGGGCAGCAACACAGATAGGCTTTAAAAAAGTTACTATCTCCTTTTCCGTTTGAAAAACTCCATGTACATACAAACGAAACAAAAGTAAGTTTTTGTACCATCTAAATTCAATTACTGAGGGAAAACATTTCGGGTTTTTTGATCTAAAAAAGAAATCACTGAAACAGCTTGCTAAATTTAGCTAATTGTTAAGTCCAAGTTAAAGTCAGTGGAATGAAAATATCCTTTACTAGTTATTCACACACGCACACACTCTTAAAGAGAAAAGACAGTGAGTATTACTAGGAGAAAAATAAAAACATCTGGGAGGATAAGAAAGTCATAAAAGAAACAACAAATTCAGTAATTTACAGAAGCAGCAAAAGTTTGAACCACACAAAATAGGGATTTAAAACAAGTTATAATAAATCCTTAAGAAAAAAAGATCCAGTTGAGAAATCTCCAAATACGCAATTTTGGGGGAGGTGATGAAGGTTAAGAAAATATCAAAGAAAATTTAATACATAAGGAAATTAAAAGTAGAAAAAGCAATATCCACCATAAGGTCATCTCAGGAAAATACAAAGGCAAAAATAAAGGCAAAGAATTTCTTAGAATTAAAAATAACAATTTAGATTGAAATAGCTCAAAAGATGCCAAATATGGGAATACTCTCACAACTACACATTTTTGGTAAAAATTAAAAACACTGGAAACAAAGACCCCAAAATTTTCTTTTTTTTTTTCTCTGTGGCACTGGGGATTGAACTCAGAACCTCATGCCTGCCACACAGGCGCTTAAGCCACTGAGCCAAACAAACTCCTGTCAGGGTTTTGAGGCAGGGTCACACTGTGTAGTTCAGGTTGGCCTTGAACTCGTGTTGTAGCCCAAGTTGGCCTCGAACTCAAAACACTCCTCCTACCTCAGCCTCCCAAGTGCTGGGATTAAAGGCGTCTACCACCACGCCCAGCTCCCAAAATTTTCTACAAAGGGATATTACATACTAGAGAACAAGAACCACTCATTTTTCAGTAGAAACACCTATAATAAAAAAGGCGAGTAATCAAGGATAGCTAAAATATGGAAAATTAGAGCCCTGACACACTGCTGGTAGGAAGGAAATTGGTGCCTCAAATCTGCAAGTTTGATATTCTCTCAAAAACAAACAGGATTACCATTTAACCAAGAAATTTCACTTTTACATATATACCCAGGAGTAATGAGAAACTATGTCCACATAAGAATTTGCACATAAATGCTCATAGCAAGCAGGAAGTAAAAATAACACTACATTCCACTGAATAAACAAAGTGCACCATATTCATACAAATGAAATGAACAAAGCATCAATGCATGCTATGAGGTAGATGAGCATTAAAAAAATTATGCTAAATGAAATAAGTCAATCACAAAAGATCAGTTTTCATATGGCTCTGTTTACATGAAACATCCAGAATAGGCAAAATTTAGATAGAAAATAGATTAGTGATTGCATAGGGCTATGGAGGATAGGAGTGTTGGGAAGCAATGACTAACGAATATGAAGTTTTATGGGATAATGAAAATGTTGTAAAATTGATTTGGGTGGTGTTTGTACAAGTCAGAACATGCTCACTAAAAACACTAAACCATATTTTTAAATGGGTGGGTTCTACAGTATGTGAATTTTATCTTAATAAAGCAGTTACATAGATGAAAAACTAATAGAAAAGATATACGCATGTTGTACAAGGTAGCTGGGAATTTTCCCTCCCACATAAGACACATGACACAAAGTCAAAGTAATAAAGACAGACGGATTCTAACACACAA
Organism: Dasyprocta punctata; assembly: GCA_004363535.1. Lineage (NCBI taxonomy): Eukaryota > Metazoa > Chordata > Mammalia > Rodentia > Dasyproctidae > Dasyprocta > Dasyprocta punctata. Next base: position 32,932 of record RJWM01006403.1, read on the forward strand.
ATGGACTAACAAAAGACATGAACAATGATATGGTACATCATAGGAAGTTTCAAAGCAGTAGGGAAAGAGATTCTTCAGTAGATGGTGATGGGAAAACTTACTAGACAAGTAATAGTTATATCCCTATCTATATCAGTACATGACAAACTTCAGACAGAAGAGCAAAACTACAAAAACTTAAAATCTCACACATGAAGCACCCAATCAGTAGATTTAGCTTTATTCAAATAAAGAACACTTCATGGGGAGAAAAAAAGTCTGGGAAAGAAGACTCATCATCCAAAACTTCACAGAGGTTAATATTTAAAATATGAGGGCTGGGGATATAAAGTGGTTGTCTAGCATAAACAAGGTTTTACATTTAATTGCCTAAACCACAAAAATAAAAAAATAAAATACGAGAGCCTTTGCAGAAGAGGAAAAAAATAACTGGTAACTTGAAAATTCACAGAAATACATTCACATGCCTAACAAATATGAGGAAAAAGACTCAACCTCATCATTAGAAACGCCAAGAAATAGCACTTCAAACTACAGAAAAAAATAAAACATTCAAAACTGGGTAATATTCAGTGATGGTGAGCACAGGCTAAAAAAGGAATCATTGTGAAATAGTGGCAAGCCATCCTATAAAAGTAGGTAAGAATTCTACCCATGGGTAAGTCCATTCAAAGAAACTCTTGCATAGTTTCTGAGAGTCTCTTTTCTTTTTGAGAGAGGGTCTCGCTAAATAGTGACTATCCTCCTGCCTCAGTAAGGGTAGGGATTACAGTGTGGTTTCGTTGCTGGTGGGTTTTTTTTTTTTTTTTTGAGTCTTGCATAGTTTCATAAGGTAACATACAAAGAGTATACTCACAGCAGGGTTATTTATGTCTGAACATAAGTAACACAGATGCCATCAGTGGGGAAATGATGTAGACAATGGAATATTATTTGTAGTCAGAAGCATGACTTTGATGGCTAGAGCTTAAAAACATACTAGAATGGAAAAGGAACAAACAGACCTACTAATACCATTAATATTAAAATACTCAAACATTTATACATCTTCAAGGACAAGTATGTCAGGCTGTATATATATATAGAAAGGGAAATAAAGATGGTGGCTGAAAAAAAAATACAAATTAAATTAACAAGGGCAGGTCTATGGTCACAGACTGATGAATTCTAGATGGTAACAACCACATTTGGCTGCTTACCAATGGATCTATAGTGCCAGAGTACTTAAAGCACAATAAGATTTCTAATATTGTGGAATTAGTGAGTTAGGAGAGTAGTAAGATTAACTCAAATCTTTGTACCTAACAAGCTCCCAGAAAAGGAGAGGAACAAGAAAGAAAAACTACTAAACTTATGTTTATTATATGAGGACAAAAGAGAAGCAGTCAAAAAAAAATCTCTGAACCTGAGTGTAGTGGGCAAAGAGCAGGTGGAAGGAAATATATTGTTAGCACTACAATTACTCAGTGCATTATGAAGAATAGGACAGTCTTCCAGGAAGGAGGAAATGATGCTCTTCTTGAAATCAACATACAAAATAAAAGGCCATCTCAATTGAAACAGATGGCATTTTAAGGTTTTCCTTTGCATATGTTAGGTCAAACGCTCTACTACTCAGCTATGTCCTCACCCCCACAGAGGATACTTGGTTATTTCACTTAGAGCAAGAGGAATTTCCTAAAATTATATGAAATAACTTAAGAATCTGCTTCTCATGTTTAATGACAAAGGAAAAAGATGAACACTACAGATTTTTTTTTCAGCAAAACAGGAAGACTAACGTTAAAAATGTTCCTAAATACAATGACCCACTACATCTCCTTCCTCTTTTCTAATGTAACTCCTGACATGACTCCTGTGGATTTCTGATATAATAATTTCCTAATAAAAACCCTCAATTTCTTTGTAACAATTTCTTGGTAATGGCGATCAACTCATAATCTTAGCATCTGCAAATGACCACCGATTCTTTTAAGGTTCACAATTATGTTACACTGAACAGAACTATAACTCGAATGTCTTTTAAGGTCTAGAAAAAACACACCAGGCGTGGTGGTGCACGCCTTTAATCCCAGTACTCAGGAGGCTGAGGTAGGTAAAGCATTGTGAGTTCAAGGCCCGCCTGAACTACGTAATGTGACCCTGCCTCAAAAACTAGGGCTGGGAGTTTGGCTCAGTGGCTTAAATGCCTGCCTGGCAGGCACGAGGTTGTGAATTTGATCCCTGGTGCACACACACACAAAAAAAAGTCTAGAAAAAACTTTAAAAATGCCATCCTTTTTTGTACTTTGTGCAGTATTTTAACAGCTATACTCTAAATACTATCTATCTATTTATTTATTGTGGCACCGGGGATTCAACTCACAACCTCGCGCCTCCTAGACAGGCGCTTAAGCCACTGAGCCAAACTCCCGGCACTAGTTTTTTCAGGCAGGGTTGCGCTATGTAGCTCAGGTCGGCCTTGAGCTCGCATTGTAGCCCAAGTTGGCCTTGAACTCACAACACTCCTTCTACCTCAGCCTCCCGAGTGCTGAGCTTAAAGGCGTGCACCACCATGCCCAGCTTCTAAATACTATTTATAAAGTCTTAACCTACTCAAAGTATTAAATTGTACGTAGTAAATCACTTAAATTTTGCTACACTAGATTTAATGTTAATAAATACATTATAAAGCCCAAGAGGAATTACTTTGAATTTGGCTTCACTTATGGATAAACGTGGGGAGCAATATCATCACATATTCTTTTTTGTGGGATATCAGAATTTATCATGTCACCCAGAGAATCTGTAACTAAATTAGTTATAGTCTGTTTAACGACAAAGCTTCTAGAGGTTCCAATGATTCTGAGTAACAAAAACAGTTCCCCAGACATTAATTTTTAAAGCTATTTTAAAAAAATCTCTAAACATTTGAAAACCACAATAACTGAAAACAGGAAGACTGCAAAAATGCATAGATAGGTGTATCTGCTGCCATAAGAGAAAAGCTACTTTTGATGCTTGAGGCAGGAGGGTGGGTACAAAAATGAAAACTGAACTCCATGGTATTGCACATACATGCTACACAAGCACTCTACCACTGAACTACATCCCTCACCACACTGATGCTTGCTCTGGTTACAAAAATTAAAGTCTATTTTAGATAAACTGACAGATGAAGAAACCACACACAAGCTGGGCGTGGTGGCCCACGCACTCGGGAGGCTGAGGTAGGAGGAGCTTTGTGAGTTCGAGGCCGGCTTGGGCTACAACGTGAGCGCAAGGGCAGCCTGAGCTACACAGTGTGACCCTGCCTCAAAAAACTAGGAACGGGAGTTTGGCTCAGTGGCGCAAGCGCCAGTCTGGCAGGTGTGAAGCTGTGAGTTTGATCCCCAGTGCCGCAAAAAAAAAAAAAAAAAAAAAGAAACCACACACACACACACACACACACACACGCAGAAGCTGACCAACACCAGAAATGGACAAATACGATGTTTGATTAACAGCAAGATACAGAAAATTCAGAGTGGATAAAAATACAGGAAAGACATTCAACTATGAAAACTCAGAAACAAAAGTCAGAATTTAGGTCTGTGCAAGTGGGACCAGGCATCCAACATATCCCAGTACAGTGACCCAGGGGAAGCCACTTTAACACTACTAACAAAGGTGAGTATGTAATAACTCAGTAGTTTAAGTATACCAATATCAAATAAAAGAATGTTGTATGCACTTTGGTATCCTTAAGAACATCATGTGAGTTAGGTACTATCTTATCAAAACCAAGTATGTCCCTGGTAGTAGTATTCACTAAAAGTACACACGATATGTAAAACTGTGTCTCAAAACAAAAAAATAGCAAAAAGGGGACAGGGTGTCACTCATTGTGAAGGCTCTGGATTCAAACAAGTGAATATTCACCTTGAAAGAAGTTTGGCAAAATGCTTCTTTTATTTTTCTTTCTTTGGTACTGGAAATTGAACTCATGATCTCACGCTTGCCAGGCAGGTGCTTGGGCCTGAGCTAAATCCCCGGCCCTAAAATGCTTATTTTCAATAATGATGGAGCACAGAGAACACTTAAAAATTTAGAAGGAGGTTCTTAGTATGATATTTACATTAGGAACCAGCAGCAGAGCCATACCACTCTGCCTGTGAGATCACAGGACGTGAAATTTGGGTGACTTTGCTGGGAAAGTTCAACTCTGCTTGAAGAAATAGACTGCACAGACCAGACTGCACAGACCATGCAATGTGGGTACAGAAACAAACTTAGGGAAAAGTTTGTTGCAGTATTATATATTTTTGTATTTCAAATTGAAAGAAAAAAATTTCAGCAAAACTAATAAAAACATTTTACCTTAAAAAGGAATCATGTCTGACATTTTAAGGTAAAAATCACAATTTTAAATACTAAGATGCCAGACAGAGAATAGTAGAGCAAATGAGTTACTTGGGGGTGTCTTATTGCAAGAATGCCATGGTAATTCTGAGTTGAGAAAAGTGAAGGACTTTGTCAAATTGGAAAATATACTGGACAATGCCAAAATAAGATTCTTTTCCCACTTGTAAGAAGAGGTGGAGTTTGATTACAACAATAAAAACAAAAACCCTGAGAAGATAGTTAAGCATTTTCCAATGACATCAGAATAGTTCAGTCTCAGTGCCAAGTTATGCACTGATTTTTTTTAGTAGAAAAAAGGCATTAAGTACCAGAAGTAAGAAAGCTGTACCTATAATATTATAGAAAAAGATAGACATTTAAGATTGAAGAGCCTATATAAAGCCCAAGTAATGAAACTAGATCTGAAATGACACAGTTCAATGTAGCTGTCTCTATGTTTTCCCTCAGTTTTTAAATACTATTAGATAGTATACTACACGCAATAAAAAGCTGCTAACTGCAAGTGACTATTTACCCTTCAACTAATTAAAAGGAAATATTTAATTATTTAGTACCACTACTCCTGTGTGGCTCGTATCTTAAAAACTCTATGAAGCAGTAGAGAACTAGAGCCTTAGAAACTGGGACAATTCAGAATCAAAACTTCTGCCCTCCACATTCATACTAGCTTCGAAAGCTGGAGCCCCTTCCAACCTGGTTTCTCCATCAAAATATACCATAGGTAGGAAACTGATAGCTCTTCTTGTACACTGATAATGCACATACAAGTAAATGAGATTACACACACAATACTATTTTACAAGCCTATATCTTGATAAAGATGTACCAATATACTTATTACTAACCCAACTCTAATATTAAAGCTCTTTTATTAAAAATAACCAATGCAAATCAATTAGGCTATCTATGTTTTAATGCAGTTTTGGTATATCAAAACTGCACTCATGTTGTTGATAGGATCCCCTGCATGCTGAAGTTGGAAGCAAACCACAGGAAGCTGTAAGACATCTTGTGACTATTATGCAACTAATTTCTGAACATACCCCAGGAATATTCTAGACACTTTTACAATCCTGATGATCCACTGGAGCAATGTCGTAACAAGTGAATCAAGTCTTCCTAACTAAGCAGTGAGACAGGTTATTCATTTTTGCATATGTTAATATCAAATTTTCATAAAGCTTTTGGTGACTGAAAAGTACAATTATCTCAGAGCTTTCAAAGACACACCTCTGCATGTTGCTGAGTGTAGGCTAAAACATGAACACACACGTGTTCCCACCAAATCACAAGCTTTTGGTACTTCAACTATAGGACTTCCATCATGTGTATTCCCAAGATTCACAAAAGCAGCCCTATTACATTAGTCTAGAAAGATTCCACAAATATATATTATTCTCTGTGTGTAAGAAGTAAAAGATGTTTCTGGGAACTTTTCACACTTCATACCCCATAATATCTATCTATGGCACAACATAATTTAATGAATGCAGTCATATGCTTAAGGAATACTGATGACAATTTTTGAACACCTGCTTTATGGACACAGTACCTTGTCAATTATTAGAACACTAATTTTAAAAAATGACTTTGTTCTGACAATTACCTTTATTTTCAGGTATATGTTCTTCGGCTTAAACTGCTTTTTCACTGACAGCTTTAATTATTTGACCCAGTAATGCAATTAATAAATTCTTTCAGTAAGGTAATCAAGTCTTTTGCACAGCATATTAGAGTGTAGCCCACAACTCACAAAGCTAAGAATTAAAAGCTATGACTTTCAGTTCTAATTTTATTTCTGAACAGCTGGAAACTTTAGGGAAGCTAATCTATATCTCATTTTTTTTTCTATAAAATGAGAAGTTTGAACTAAATAATAGTTTCTACATCTACAACACTGTGATTAAGATTCTTCTCATATTTTTTTCTCTTAAAAAGATTCTCATAAGAGTCACTTAATTTTCCATAGTATGTACAAGAATTTAAAGTTTCAAAACTCCCACAATACTAAAAACAAAGCACCTCAAAAAGCACATTAATTTACATTTAACAAATTATAGTTCATGAGGTGTAATTTTGAAGGGAGGAAAACAATGTTCTATTTTTCAAAGTGTGGTGAAATATACATAAACCAAAAATTTATGATTTTAAGTGTACAGTTCAATCAGTAATTCCATTTTTTTCTCTAGTACCTAGCAACAACTATTTTTTCTCTGCAATTTTATTTTATTTTTTGTGGACTGGTACTGTGGACTAGGCCCAGGGGGACAGTGAGCTATATCCCCACCTCTTTTCAAATATTTTTATTTCTTTTTTCAATTTGGGAACAGGATCTGGCTAAGTTGCCCAGGGTCGACCTTCCTAGTAGATGGGATTACAGGCACATGCTATCATGCCTGGCTTTTCTCTAAGATTGTGACTACTAAGTCCTTAAGAACATGACTACTTCATGTAAACAGAATCATTCAATATATTATCTTTTTGTTACTAGTTTCTTTCACCTATGTCTTCAAGGTCCATATGTCTTGTAACATGTGTCAGAACTTTCCCCTTTTAAAGTCTGAATAGTATTTCCCCTTTTAAAGTCTGAATAGTATTCCACTGTATGTATATATATCACATTTTATCTGTTCATTAGTTAGCAGAGTTCTGGCTACTGTAAATAATGCTGCTATGAACATGGGTGAAAAACATTTGAGACCCTGTTTTTCATTTCTTTTGAGGGGGAGAGGGAATACATTTTGAAAGTACAAAAGTAGTTTTATTCTCAATGTAAACTTATTTTGACTCATTATTTCCATAAATTGGAGACAAAAATACTCTATCAAATTTATATGTACGTATTAAATAGAACTGAACCTGCTACTTCAAAGCAAGCTTCAAAATCTGAATTAAATACTTTAAATTTTAATATACTGATATTAAAATTATAAGCAGTTAAAAAATTTCTTAAAAAGTCAAATATATCAACTTCTAAAACAATTTAAAATGGACCTACAGCTTAGGGGCAGTGACAGCCTCACAACACATGCATGTGACCCCTGAGTTCAACCCTTAGTGCATGCACACACGCATGCGCATACACACGCCCCAAAACAATAAAAAATAAACAGCACTAATCCTCTAAACTTAAAATTCAGTAGGTTATAACTAAAACTTTGTATTGACGTTATCTTCCAAAAGCATGGGAACATACATGAAAGGCCCAGAAGGAGAAAAAGATCCCAATTCGGCTTTTAGTTTATGTGACAGAACACTTAAACAATGGGTCTCCCAGGGTGGCTAGGTCCATTCCTTGTTTCCTTTTAGACTTTTCAACTCCTTGACAATAGCACCTCTTAAAATATGAACGTGGTAGTCTATGGAGCAGCAGGAAGTTTTTATAGAACTTATGCTAAAGCAAAGGAAATAAATACTAACTGTGAAATAAAAGCTTAGCACTGTTCTAAAATGCACCACTACAGCCGGTTGTGGTGGTGCATTCCTGTAATCCCAGCACTCGGGAGGCTGAGGCAGGAGGATCCTTCCAAGTTCGAGACCAGCCTGGGCTACAAAGTGAGCTCAAGGCCAACCTGAATGAACTGCATAGTGAGACCTTAGCTCAGAAAGACAAAAACAAAAAAACAAAAACAAAATCCAACTACCACTAATGAGTAGCAGTAGGGTGGATAACTATAAAAAGTTACACAGGACATGTGCCAGAGGTCTGAGGGGGCTTTGAAAATCAACATGTACTTACATTGTGCCCCTTACTACCTTTTAGAGAGTGCTGGGGCTGTATGAATAGACATCACCAATCCCATGATTACACACTGCCTGGAAATTTTAGCCTTTATCTCTCCACAATGTCAACAGTATATATTTATGGGTTTCACAGGTTGCCATCAAGGAGGTATTCTTAGATCTGGAAGCCAAGACGTTACCCTTAAAGACTGACTAGGCCAGTACTCGCATGCCTAAGGCCTGTATCCTAGCCAAATGGGTAGATACACAGATTGTCTCTCAGGGATGAGTTATCTTTGTATCTTACTCTCAAGAATTTCCTGCCTTTTATAGAATGCCAGAGTGGAGAATTTCAGCTCCACTAATCTTAATGAACAATTTAGGAACTGTTCTCACTGCTGCTCAGTTTGTCCTCTTATAACAGCTTTAAGTAGTCTACTGTTAATGAAATTGAATTTATGGGTGGATGAAGGAGGTTATAATCCAACATAGATCTCTTGGGCTACAGAAAGGTTACACTGTCTTTCTTTGTAAAGTCTGGGCAATCTGAAGAATGCATCAAGCTTTAATTTTCAGTCTCTGCAGTCACCCCATCAATGTCCCAATGCTTCATAAACTGACCTTAATTAATACCCCAAATGACACCAGGATTAATGCTGCATAATGCCCTTAGACCTGACTTTGGACAACCCTTACTTGGATTTATGCAAAATCAGTTAATGCAACAACAGTTTTGGGTTAATATGAAAATTACCTTAGCTACCAACAGCAGCACTATTAAAACTCTGTAAAACTCTGTAAGTTCTTGAAGACATGTTACATAACTCTACCGTTCTCAAACTTCAGCATTTACTTAATCTGTAACTGCTGCAGTATCTTAATTTTCTACAGAGATATTTGGAAAACTAAAAAATACTCTTTTCCTTTTCACTGATCAGATCTGTGGTTAACATGCGTATCTCTCATGCTGCACAGAGGCAAACTGGATCTCAATCTACTCTTATGCAGAGTCTGTAAACACTATTTCTGTCCCCAGCATCACTTCTATATATGGCTAACGTTCTTAGATCTAAACAGGAATTTTCTACTTTATACTCTTGCCTTCAGTATCTTTTTCCTTTTGGCATTTCACACGACCCAAGATTATATAGTAATTCTGGATGCTAACTTATCACTCTTGGCCTGGAGCTATGATTTCACATAATCATTAAGGAATATTCATACCTACCTAGTGGAGGTTCAAGAGAACTTGGTCAAGATTTCATACTTTCAAAAAAATACCTAAATTCTTATCAGAGATACAGATACTAAGAAAGGGAAAGAATTTCAGCCTGTGAAAAGGAGATGGCATATTTTAGAGTAAGTCTGTCAGGTTTCCTGGTATTACAGATGGCTAAGTTATTTAGAAACACTGTAGGCAGTCAGACAGGGCTGGGCCCTAGAGGTCAGTGCAGAAGACACCTGTGGCTGGATGCACAGTGACGGCCACGGCTCCACTCACAATCCTTTCAGAGGGATGTCTTATCACTGCTTCCAGTTTTATGGTTCTGCTTTATTCCTTTTAAAATTTAAATAAATAGGCATCAATCACCTTGGGGTGGACAGACAAAATCTCCTTAATCCATCTTCCTTCCAGGAAAGTCCTTGTCCATCCCAGGTATGCTTGCTACTTGACTTGCTTCCCAATTTGATACCCATTTAACCACCTAAGCAACTATACTTGTTAAAACCTTAACGAGTTTACCATAATTTTGTCCCACCTCACACCCACTTTGTGACTTCCCATTGAATCAACATTACCTAAACTACACTTGTAATCTTGTTAGTTGACTATAGTTTGTCCTATCCGCCTCGCCTCCTGGTTTTGCTCAATGAAACACCCTTGAGAAGTAGGATTGGCAGGCAACCCACTTTTTCTGGGTCCCTTTCTGTTTCCCTTAAAAGCTTTCTCTCAATAAATTCTTCCTACCCTTAACCTCCATTGTTCCTAGAATTTATTCCTGATGTTAAGAAACGAAATCGGTGTATTGGACAGTTAGCAGGTTGGAAATTACAATAGTTCCCTTATATTATTTGGATTACTTGGCAGTCGTATATCATGTCCTATACCAATGGTAGATTTATGTAAAAGGTAGTAAGATTACCATTACGGGTCAACCAAGTAAATTGGTCACACAGTTCTCTATTCCCAAAATGCATATACATACGCAAACAACCCTCAGGACGTAGGACTATACTTCTCTACTTTTTTAAAAGCAAATGACAAGACTCAAAAGAAAAAAAAGGATAAACAGAGAAAACTGATCAGCCCATGTATGCATTTTATGTTGGTAGAAAGGAGTCACTTTTCTGAGCTCAAGAGGCTAACTTAAGTTATAAAATGGTACTTATCACTTCTACCATCCTTAGGTTGACTGTGAACATTTCTTAGAATAACACTTAAAATGTTCAGTTGTAGGCCCCCAGGAAGAGGTAAGAAATAATATGAAAATCTTTATGTTGATCTGTCACCTTCTAACTAAAGATCAAAGCAAGAAAAACTAGATATTCCTTCTTGTAAGTAGCAAACTTTAACAAGTAATAAAATTAATTAATTATTAACAGTTGGCTCAGAAGTCAACTACTTCCATGTTAAGTTACCTTCTGCATGAGGTATGAAGTCATCCTGCAAAGCAAAAATGATTTCCTAATAATATTCTCATCTATCAATTCCTTTTCCATACATATAACATCCATTTAGTAGGAATAAAGGAAGATGACAATTATGCATTTGCAACATAATATTCTTTAATTTTCTCTGCACAGACGGTGGGACTCATCAGTCATTACTAATTTGGTCTTCAGTTTGTCTATCCAGTTTGACTATCTCTACATATACTGCCATCTCCACCGCTTCCTTTTCCTTTGGCTGCCTGCCAGCTTCTTTCCCTTATTCACACTCATCGGTAGTAAAAGTTTAAAAAAGTACCCCTAATCTTAGAAGATGTGTAGCAAATACTTGTCCATTGTGTTGAGTATGCTCCTTGGCTTTGGCAAGCCAACCCTGCTTTCACAGTTTCTTCAATAGCGCATAAGAAGAACTGGAATAATTGATTCAAAGAACAATCTAAATGCCTTTAAAGAAAATGAGAACACAGTTAACAGATTGAGGACCAATTAACGGTTTGTCTTCCAAGACAACTGAAAACAAAAGGTAACTGCACTAATGTTCATTAGAGTCACTTTTAAAATTATAAATTTACATGGTCCTTTCTAAATTGGTAATTAATATTTTCAATATTTTATAACAGAATGACTTGTTACTAATAAAGTAAGTTCTATGGGATCTTTTCATCTTATAGAAAATTATAGTAAGTGGTAACTAGCGTAGTTTCAGAAACCAGCAACAAATAGAATTCAATATTTAGGAAAGATTTTGTAATAGAGCCAGAAATTGGGGTTATATATGATTTGCAAAAAAAAAGAGGGAATACCCTTTAGGCTAGGAGAACAATACACATAAAATATGATAGTGAGAACTAAAGCAAAGTGCATACATTTCAACGAAAAAAAAAACTGGGAGAAGATGGAATTTAAAAATAAATCTCTGTTCAATACTGTGTAGAAAACCACCGTAGTTCTTTCTTTAAGCATGAAGCAGTCATTTAAGCCACTACATACAGTATAGGCCTGACTTACATCAGAATTTGGTAGTATTGATGGCTTAAGTAGAGCACAGTAACTTGGCAACTCATGTAATGCTGTTAAAAAATTGTAGGTATTTAAATTTCAGTATTTCCAATTTAAAAATTTAAAAAAGAAATCTCAGATATATTTCAAGCTGACACATGAAGATATAGCAAACAAAAAGGAAAACAAGGAAAACAGAAAATTAACAAATGGCTATCATCATTAATGCTGCAAAACATATAAATAGCACCTTTCATACTTGACTCCATTTAAAAGAATTTTTCTTCAAATTTCCAAATTAGTAATAAATATAGCTTTCTACCATATGAAATAATGACAATGTGATTGCTTTTAATTTGCTGGATGGTTCAGCTGGTAAGAATTTTGTTTTATATTCTCCCTTTAAAAGCAAGTAGAGGTGGGAATGAAGGTATAGCCTATAATCCCAGAACTCAGGAAACTGAGGCATGAGGATTGTTCCAAGGTCCAGACCAGCCTTGGCTACAAAGTGAGTAAAAGCAAGTAGAAAGAACACAGCAAATATGGTAAGATTTTTTTTTTTTTTTTCTCCTTTTTAGAGATGACTTTAGGGTAGGTGTGAACAATATTTTAGCCAAATCTGACAGAGCGGAACTCTTCTGAAGTTGTAGGTCAAGAAATGGTATTGGGGGAAAAAACAGGTACGGGTGAAGGGGAACAGAAACTTCATTATTGGAGATAGATCTGATAGCTTGAATCTTTGGCTTTTAGGGTCAGTGTCTAATGTATCTCTGGCATACTTGTTTACAAGAATAAAGGGAGCAAGAAGAAAGGAAAGGATGGTTCATTCATCCTGAATGCCACAACTATTAAATTTGCCTAACAATTTGTTTTTGCTGCACACAGATTTTCAGCTTTGAAATGATTGTTTCACACTATACATACCTCATTTTTATAAAATAAAGAACAGGGGGAAGAGAACCAGTCCAGGAATCAGGAAGTTCAGATTCCAGCTATAATTGTACTTAGGCAAGCTCTTAAACCCCCAACTGCCTTAAAGTAAATAATAAATTATGAAATGTAGAGCTTTTCCAGCAAGAACATTGTACCAAATCTTCCCTTCTGCTATCTAGATTTTTGAGGGGCATCATATTCTACGTTAACATTAGCTTTATATAATTAGGTATGATTCTTTTTCTCTCCTCGCCTTACCCAAAAAAGAAATCTAATTTGATATTCCATTAAAAATACTAAGAATATTTAAAAGTTCTGTATGGTATCTTTAAAGAAAAAAAAGTACATCTTTTGGGAACATTACTGAAAACACCTAAAACAACATCACACAGGCGGGAAATTTTCACTGACTTGTTACCCAGTTTCTGTCACTGTTAATCGAAGATGAGAGCAGATGCAATTCCCTGGCATTTATTGATATTATCTTTTCTACGCTTTTGTAGCACATAGTTTCTGGCTTTGAAGAAAGAAAGGACTGATCGGGGTTATTATACAGAATGAGAAAACAGAAGGAACAACTCAAGGAGTACGAATGAAACAAACACAGAGTAATTGGGAATAATGTGAGTTTCTTCCATTCATACATGTATGTTCTCCTACACTTTCTTTTCTAGATAGCCTAAAGGTGACTGATCTCCTACTTATGAACTCCTTAGTGGCGTCCCTCTGTATATGTAACAAAATCAAACTTCTCCACAGACCCTTAGAAGTCTTACATGAACTAGCTTTACCATTCCAGCTCAGTCTCACCGTTTTTCAGTAACCTGAAAGCCTGACATTGTTTTCACTTTAGAGCTTGCACCCATGTTTTGTTTCCTCTATTCCAGGCTTTAATGCCACTCTTTCCAAGAGATCTTCTGAACCCCAAATCTAAAGTAGGTTATTTTTCCATAGTACTCAGTTCCCAACACTTAGAGCTGAAAACTGTGATCCATGCCATGTGTTCCATCTGTGGGCTAACTTGATTACTGTGTTTACTAGATTCAAGCTCCATGAGGTCAGGGACCACGTGCTTTCTTCAGGACTCATACAGGCAGCACCTGGTCAATAATCTATTACCCAAAAGGGACAAGAAGGTAAGAACCTGTATTTATACAATTAAAGACTCCACAAAATATAAATTGAGATAATAATCAAAATAGAAATTTTGAGTCAAGAAATCAACATACTGATGTAATTTATAGCTTGTGATACTTAATAAATTGTTTTTGTCTACATAAGATTCTATACATTAGAAAAACTCACCTTCTAATTACTTAAAATTCCTAATAATTAAGGCAGTTAAATAGAAAGACTATTAAGGCGAGGATAACCACATGAAGAACTTATTAATTTGCTAAATATAATATTTTACTTAGCCAACGCCAACTGCAACATATAAAGTCAAATAATCCCCGATTTTAAAGTACTAACACTAGTTTTTTACATATCAAGTTATATTATGAGCATTCACAGACAAGGCTAAAAAACCCTTTTCTAGAAGAGTCATTTGGATGGTGGGGAAAAAAAACAGGGACATGCTTCCTAGTTGATTAATCTGGAAAGATATTTTAGACAACCCGGTCTTCATTATTTATTACCTGTTTGCTGTGATGAGGATGGAACTCAGGGCCTGGAACGTGCTAGGCAAGTGCTCTAACACTGAACCACATCCCAAGCCTCTTCATGAACTATTCTGAAGAGATAATGTAAGTGTGGTATTGGCAAACACCAAACATTCTTGTATGCCTTAGTTTCCTTTGAGATGACCTAATAAGCTTCTTAAAAGGTATGCTAATAAAACTTACATTCTTGAAGCATTCATTTTTAAATGAGCATTTAAAAAATGAGGAATCTTTCTGTAACCTGAGGTACTGCATTATCATCCCAAGTGATGAAATATTTTTAATCAATGTCCTAAACACCATAAATACAGCAGTTTTGCCTTTAGAAGTATCCTTCTTTGGGTAGTCAACTTTAGCTGCTGAAGACCTTACCCACAGAGCCTGTCCTAGGCTAAAACAGTATTTGGGATACTCAGCTGGTAAGGACCCATGTCTTTCTCCTTTTTGAGCTTCCTGACCAACATCAGGGAATATAAACCTGTGCTATGCTGATCATTTCCACATTCTTCAGGACTGGGAGGAGGTAAATGTTGGCTCAAAATCCCTGAACATTGACCTTCTTCTCTTGTCTTTATTACTCTGCAGTGCCATCATCATCTAGCATCATCATTAGAAGCAGAACCTTAGACTTCAACCCAGCTCACTCCCCTTCACTATGCTAGGGACAAAAAAAAAGTTACATGTACAGACTGATACTTCATGATAGAGTTGCGTATCTCAGAGTTGCTTCAGTTTATTTGCCACTTTACTAACTTTTAACTATTTCCCTAAAAATAAATTTGAAATAAAACATGAAAAAGTTTACAACGTGAGAAAAATGCAATAGTTTTTTTGAACAATAAAATGCTCAGCTTTAACTGAATTTTGTTTTAAAACAGTAATTACTGGGCCGGGGATAAAACTCAGTGGCATAAGTGCCTGCCTGGCAAGCACAAGGTCCTGAGTTCGATTCCCAATACCAAAAAAAAACAACAAAAAACTCACTAAAACAGTAATTACTTGCTACACTATTTTTGTGTATGTGAATAAAATTGCCTTTTTATGACTAATTTTTGGGCAATGGTGGTTGGAGCACAGGTGCTAATCTATCATAAAGTTCTTATTTGGCAAAATGAAAATAGTTATAAACAAATTAGATGTGTTAAACGAATTTAATACATTTTTGCTTAAAGTGACTTTGTTTGAAGATATTATGTTGGTCATTTTTGTGGAAAATAAAACTTTTTGTACAATAATGTTATTAGGTGCTAAGTTTTATTTCTCTGAAGTGATTTTACTAGGCAAAACTTAATGAGTAGGTTTCTGCTCCCATTACTGAAATTTAATTTCTCCCAAGACATCAGGTTTTTGAAATAAGATATAAATGTATTCAAATCACAGCTTAGTACCTTCTTGTTTTGTGACTTTTTAACTACTCTCTGGGCCTCATATTTCTCATCTGTAGATTCTGCAGTTGATGGTAAGATTAAATGCAAGAAAATATAAATTCTGCACATAATAGATACAGAAAAAGATGTTCTTTAACTTGATAGATATATATTCACTCTTTTTGGACTGTAAAAATCAATTAAATCCTAATGGATTTTTCATTCCTGAGAGAAGTTTTATTCTTCAAGACTGACCTCCCTCCTCACCTCCACCCATTCTGGATGGTTCCATTAAAAAAAAATATCTTCAGATTCCAACTACTCAGTTATACTATATGCAGATCCATTTCTTGTATCTTCAGTCTCTCTTGCCAAGTTTCATCTCTTTGGTTTATAAACATATTCCAGATGCTTCTCCCTTAAAAAAAATTACATGTGTATACATCTAGAGTGTAGCTAACATTTATCTAACGTAATCTTACACTTACCAACTTGTTCATTATTTAGGATCACTGACAATATCGTGCAATTTCAAACTACAATTAGTATTTTTCAGTCTCCCAACTTTTACCTGACCACTTTGTAGCATGTGACACCACTGTCCTTTCCTTCCTTTTTGCAACCAATTTCGGCCTTGTTTTTTCTGATGGCTTCATCACAAATTTATTTTCAATAGATTCGTCTTATTTTATCCTATTCAAATCCAGGTCTTTTAGTACCACTTATTCACTCATGATTTCTAAGTCCAGATATAGTATCTAAATCTGTTAATATTTAAGATCTTTCCCTTAAACTCTAGATCCTGGATATCTCAATTTATATCCTTTTTTTCTTTTTATATAATTTGTATTTATTTTTCTAATAGCCTTTCTCCTCAAGTCAAGGCCTATTTCCTGTGTATCCCTTTCCAATCCTCTTGGCCATAACTTAACCATTTTTCATTGAGTGCTATAAAATAATTCTATAATATCTACCTCATATCCTTTTAATCCATATTCTACATTGCTGCCAAGTGACGTCACTCGCCTGTTAAGATCTTTCAATGGGCCTTATAAGCCCTCTCGAATAAGCATAAATTGTTTAGCACATCACACATGATTTCTTCCTGCCTCCCGGCTTCCTGGTCTCTAGTCTTATTTGTGAGCACTTTTCTATTTACTGGACATGCTGTTTCTACATAACAGACATGTTACTTTATTCGTTAGTGAAATCCCCTCCCCCAAACCATTACTCCCACTTCAAAAAAAAAAAATCAAACAATTGCCTGCTGTGGGGCAGCATACCTATGATCCTAGCTACTCAGGAGGCTGAGAGTGGAGAATGGCAAACTCCATGCCAATCCAGGCAATTTAGCAAACCCTATATCGAAACAAAAACAAATCTAAAAGCTAAAAACCAAAATGTAACCTGTGGTGTTCCAGATATAAGCCTGCCAATGCCACGTTACTAAATAATATTATTTTCTTTGCTGATGTGCAGAGAATAATTTTTACCTTTGGGGGTAGAACTGGCAGAGTTAAAAAGTTACCAGCATACTAAGCCAGATACTAATCAGAAGCAAAATATCCAGGTCATAACCTGCAGATGGCATTTCAAGAAAAAGTGTATTGCAGGATCTATGTCAAATGATTCTAATTTTCAAAAGACATTTAAAACAATCTACATTCAGAAGCAAAACAAGTTTGTGGCCATTGGATAAACTGAAAATGTCTTCTATTTTTGTTTCTGGAAGTACTAGGGTTTATTTCAGGTTTGTTAGGACTGGAATACAGACTTGACCACACCAAGTTAATGGGGCTATTGCAATTCTCTTCTCTTCTTTATCCTAATCTATATTAAGGATATACTGTATTTGTTTTCTTTTTCCCCCTTGTGGTCTGGAGACAGAAACCAGGGCCTCCAACATACTAGAGAAAAAATGTGTCTCCAGCACTGTGCTTATTTTCTTAATCCTAGCATTTCATATAATATAATAAATCTTTGATACTCCAAGACAGCCATAATAAATATCATTTAAGTTGTATGTAGTATTTTTAAGGATAAAGTCTTTCATTTTCACCATCTCAAACAGCAGGAAGATTCATGACAGAAAAGTGAAGATAAAGTTACAACTATTCATTGAACATTTTCCAACATGACCTCTGTTTTTGCTTTTATATTTTATCTATTTATTGTTTTTTGGTACCGGGGATCAAACTCACCTCGTGCTTCCCAGGCAGCACTTACGCCACTGAGTTAAATTCCCAGCCCTATTTTTTTTTTTTGAGATAGGGTCTCACTATGCAGTTCAGGCTGGCCTTGAACTCACTTTGTAGCCCTGGCTGGTCTCGAGCTCACAAAGATCCTCCTCCCTCAGTCTCCTGAGTGCTGGGATTAAAAGCATGTGCCACCATGCCTGGTTTGCTTTTATACTTTAATGATGGTCAATTCTAGCAATATTGCACAAAAGGGAACACAGTAATATAGGGAAAATGTAACCAAATGTAATCAGATTTGATTCTAATTTGCTTTGGTTTTGTTTCATTTATACGATTAGCTCCTTCATTCAATTCCTTGAAATCCAAGTTGATACATCCACCTTCATCACAAAGGTGATGTGTAGATTAATGTTCCAATGTCTGTAATACAATCTGAAACTCAAGCACGAAGACATTCTTTATTTACAAAACACTTTCCTAATAAATACACATGATTTTCAAATAAAAGTATAAAATGCCTTTAAAAAGATAAAACTAAATGATTATATGATAATGAAATGTATTACTGTTCTTCCCATCTATATTTCAAAATAGACGCAACCAACATTTATCAAATGACAGATAATTATAAGCTGTGATATAGATTATGAAAATAAGAGTGTTTTATGAGACCAAAGTAAGGGGCAGGAGGCAGGACATTTACTTGTTATCTGTTGTAATCTTAACAGTACTTTTCTCAGGCTATCATCCTTTTACAGAGGAAAAGTCTCGGGTTGCCAATTAATTTGCCCAAATTCACACAACTTCCAAGTGGGAGAGCCAAGAATACAAGTTTAACTCAACAACTGTATTCTGTCCACTCTTCCTTGATTTCGCTATTAACTACATACTCCATGGTCTCACTAAGTGCACATCTTTGTTCTTTCCTATGTAATGAGGCCTAACTAGACACCCTATTTAATAGGTGAAATTGCTTTTTTTTGAACCCCTTTACTTGCTCCTACTTCTTGCAAAGTATTTATCACTGTAACATACAGTACATTTTATTTGTATGTATAACACTATGGTCCTGTGCTAAGTAGTACAATCCAGGAGAGTGGTTGAAAGGTCTAAAAGGTTTGTGATCACTCTTCTTGGAAGTCAGGAATCCACTTGTTTTGCTCACAGATTATCTGTCCACCCAGAACACAACTAAACAAAAACAAAACTCCAACCACAGCAACTGGTATGTACAGGTAGACATTGATCCATTTTTCCTTCCCACTTTTCACCTTTAGTCGTATGCAAGAATTTAGTCATCTTCACTTTTAATTCCTGAGAAAACAAAATAGACCTATATCTGAACCAAATTTACATTTAAATAATAAATGTATTCTAAGATTCTTTTGTTAAAATACAAGAGCCTGAAATTATGAGCATCACTTAAAAAATTCTAGCCAGTTAAACAGCAAAATGATAGGTAAAACGAATCATGAAATGTGTAAAATGCAGATGATGATCAATGGTCAGTATTTAGGGACTACCTGCTGTGTCCCATGATTACACAGACGTCAAATGTCAGCCACTGATGTAACGAAAGAATCAGAGTATAGGAGTCTTTTGGATTTTTGAATATTTGTATGGTTTTATCAGTTTGAGCACTGTTAATCCAAAAATCAGAAATCCTTAAATGTTTCCAAACCAAAGCCGTTTAAGGGTCATGTTGGCACTCAAAAAGGTTTTGGATACTGAATTTCAGATTTTTGGATTAAGGATGCTCAGCTTGTATTCTAAAACAAGGGTTCTCAAACTTTATTGATTGAAGGTCCATTAAATTTTTAAAGAAAAGTTGGAATGATGAAGTTACCAAATTTTAATTTTCCCACAAAGGGATATTAAGAACTAAACAGTTACTATCACTAAAATTTTATCAGCCTATATTAACACAAGAAAAACACTTTCAGTTTCAAAAGTTATTTTTATAGAGTAAATTTATTTCACAAGAGCCCCATATAAAGACAGTGAATTTTAAGATACAAATGCAAAAAAACCTAAAACTGTTAAATGCTTTATTTAAAAAGAAAAAAAAACAGAAAAAAACTGGTATTAAGGTTAAAAATTTCTAGTCACTAAAAGATGCCCTATTTAAAGTGAATAGGCACTAAAAACTGGAAGATCTGAAAGGCATGGTGGTGCACACCTGTAATCCCAATGCTCAGGAGGCTGAGGCAGGAGGATTCAGTGAGGAAGAGGCCAGCCTGGGCAACACAATGAGACTCTGCCTAAACAAAAAAGACTGGAGGATTTCTTCAAAGTTTACCAAGTATTGTTATCCAGAATATATAAAAATAATTACAGCCGGGCGTGGTGGCGCATGCCTTTAATCCCAGCACTTGGGAGGCTGAGGTAGGAGGAGCGTTGTGAGTTCGAGGCCAGCTTGGGCTACAACGCAAGCGCAAGGCCGGCCTGAGCTACATAGTGCAACCCTGCCTCGAAAAACTAGGGCTGGGAGTTTGGCTCAGTGGCGTAAGCGCCTGTCTGGCAGGCGTGAAGCTGTGAGTTCGATCCCCGGTGCCGCCAAAAAAAAAAAAAATAATAATAATAATAATAATAATTACAAACCAGTAAGAAAAGGTAACAGTGAACAGGTAATTCAAGAAAAAGCTTCTGAATGGCCAGTAAGTGAAAATATTATGAATTATATCAGTGGGAGATGCAAAGGAAAACTAGAATGAGTCTTCCTATTCCTTAGAATGGCCAAAACTGAGAAGTCAGGTATCTCTATGATGGAAAAACCTCCTCTGATCCATAACTGGCATAATCACTTTGGAGATAATACTAGTAGTTACCTAATAAAGTGGAAGAAACTTGTACCTTGTAGTCTAGAAAACTCCTATCAGATTTCTATTCCAGGATAACCACATTCAGGTCACTACAATGGGGCACCACTAGATGAAACAGAAGGCAGGGATGCTAGACACTCTTCTGTGTGAACACGACGCTGCTCCATGTCCTAGAATTTTTAGCCCCTCTGCTGGACAATCACAGAGGAGAAAAGGGAAGAGGAAAAAACACAATCAGCCCTAATGTCAGATACTTCTAAATGAGACTTAACACCAACAGATTTGTGTTAAAGGAGATGATGACTATTTTAAAGAATTGAACCAAAATGGAAAAAAGGGATTACACATTTTTGTTCAAGTGAACTGGGAGTAGTTCAGAGAATAATTTCTTTAGTAAATAATTTTTCAACAGTGTCACTCGTGGTATATGAATGGCCATTTAAGCATAACTATAATCTAGTAGCTGTCATAATGACAATATCACCCATTGGTACAAAATATCTGACTACTACTTCTAGCACTGCTACTTAGACTCCACTGTGCAGCACACACATCGCCGGGGCCTCAGATTCCACAATTCCAACAAGCTCTCCATGCTACTCTAGTGCCAGACTTGGTAGAAAGACTTGAGTTACTTGAGGTCAAGCAGTAAAACACGTATTACTTTAATTAAATTCATCCAAATATAGAATGCCGATACTAACATGAAAGAAACTGAATTCATCAATTAGTACTCTTAAACTAGTATCACATAACCCGAGTAACTATTGCTTATATGCTTCTCCTTGCCTTTTTCTACATGAGCAGGTGGCACGTTTTATTAGTACTACACTACATTAAAATCATTATTTTCCAATTATGGTCCACAATAATCCTGTTCCACGAAATAGAAACAAAATCTTTGTCCGCTGCTATCTCATATGTATTTCAAAATGGGTTAAGACACTCAAGAAAACGAGCCACATCCTTTATCAGCTTCAGTACTGTGTAACAAGGGACAAAATTAAAACTGCCTAGCCTGCTGAAAATCTAATCCTATCCTTGCCAATTAACCTTATTAATACTAGAGCAGGAGAAAATAGAGGTCAAAATATGGGTAAAGGAATCACTTCCTCCTGGATCTCAAATAACACAGCAAGTAAGGCACAAAAGAGACTTTGTATCTTTTATAGGTTGTAACATGATTACCCTCACTTTTTCAAGTAATGCCACTCCATCTTCCAAAATAAAATTTATCAACAAGCATGGAGTTGGGCAGTCACTATTAGAACACTGGCAGTCATGCTAGTTACCAAACTACTGTATTGGCTATGATGAGGTTGTTATTCAACAGAGTTCATGCAATAAACACAGGAAAGACCAATTCTTTATGGAGAAAACTACATGAATTGTAAATCTCCCTGCTAATGCAAACAAATAAGTATTATTATAATACGTACCTTTCTACCCAGACTCTTGTCCAAAATTCTTTCTATAGGAGGCTTTACAAAAAACCCAATGAATTATCTTATGTATCATCACAGATATTTTTGAAAGTATTACACACAATTACCTTTCATTCACACTCAAAATGTTAACGTTTACTCTTTATTCCGTTATCATCCCTTGCACACCAAGCCTACCGCACATTTGATTTAAAGCATCAATTTAAAACACATTTTCTGCCACTAGCAGGAATCCCTTCATGAATCAAAGCTCTTAACATTTTTCTTTTTAACAAGAAGTCGGAGTTAGACTCTCCTTCACCAACGTCCTCCACGCAACACAATCTAATGTGACACAACTTTCTCCTTTCCGGGTGGGTGAAATGGAGTTCAAAAAGAAAAACCCTCTTAATTTTCCAATTAAAATCGGTTACTGAAAAGCTTGCTCTAGAGTCCTTAAAGAGATTCAAATTCGACCATCTGAAGAAGCAACCCTGCGACGGCCCGACTAGAATGCACAAAATCCGTGCCGATTCGGTCGGACACCAGAGGGGCCAGGTTCTGCACCCTCGGGAAAAGGCGTCCAGCGTCCGCGGACCGCAGAGAGCCGGGTAGGGGATGCGAACGCCAGCCCGTCTTCCGCTCCCGGGGGAGGAAAGCGACACGAGCGGAACGCGACCTCTGGGCGCGCCGCCCCGAGCCCTCCCGGCCCGTGCCCGCCCCTTCCCGGATCGCGGGCGCAAACCCGGGCGCCGCGGCCCCGGCCTCCCGCGCCGGAGGGATCCGGATCGCGACGACAAAGCGGCCGGCGCCCCTCCCCCGCCGCCCGGCCCGGCCCGGTTCCCGCGCCGCGGCCCGGGCCCAGCGCGCCCCCGACCCCGCGGCCCCACGCACCTGCACCGAGGCGGCCACGGCCGGAGCGCCGGGCCGGGAGGGTCGGGAGAGAAGGTCCGCCGCCGCGCTGCGCTCCGCGAGCTGCGGCCCGCGCTCCGGCCGCCGGGCGCTCCCTGCCCGCGGACGGCCCGGCTGAGCGGCGGCTGCGAGGGCTGCTGTGCCCGGCGCCGGGACGGAGGACGGCGGCGCCCGCGGGGGCCCGGCTCGCGCTCCCGAGTCTCCGCCGCGCCGCTGGCGTTCTGCTGACTAACGGCCCGCGCGCGAGGCGCTGGAGCGGCCGCCGCCGCCGCCGCCGCCGGGGGCTCTGGGGCCTCACGTCCCGCGCGGCCGTGGTCGCAGCCGCCACCTCCTCTCCTGGCACTGCAGACAACACCCAGTCCCAGCCGGGTCTTTCTTCTCCACAATCCCCCTTTCTCTGCGCCTCCTCTGCCCGCCGAGCGCCGCGCTCGCTCCGGTAGCGGGTGGACAGCCGCTAGGGCGCTGAGGGGGCGTGCGGAGCCCGGCAGAGCCCGGAGTTGGTCACTGACTGGAGGAAGGTGCCAAAGCTGACCCGGGCTCCAGCCTGCAAGCGGCCGGGGGCAGGACCGAGCCCAGCCTCGCCCAGGTTCCACCAATCCCAAGCCTCCCAACAGAGTCGGTTGCGCTCCGCGCTCGCGGAGAGGCTGAGCAGACTCGGCAGGAGGCGGGGATTGCGGAAAAGAACAGCCAATCGGGGTAGAGGTTCCCCGCCCCTCCGCTGTGATGGACTGCCTCTTTCGGGCCAATAGGGGAATTCTCATTTCGAAGAAAGCGGGATTGGCTCGCTCGGTTTGAAACAGAGTCTGCGCGGAGGGCCTCGGCGGCTCCTGAGCCGCGTGGAGTTCCCGCACCTGGAGCCGGGAGGACGCGAGGACGGGGTGGTGGGTGTCACGTGTGCTGACCGAGAGCGGAAGTCCTGGTAAGCTGCTTCCGGGTCACCGGAGGACGCTTCTGCACCGTGCGACCTTCTCCACGATCTTCTCGGCGACTTTTTCACTACTGCATCGAGTGCGAGGTGGTAGCGATTTCGTTGATGAGCTCCCAGAAGGGCAATGTGGCTCGTTCCAGGCCTCAGAAGCACCAGAACACATTTAGCTTCAAAAATGACAAGTTTGATAAGAGTGTTCAGACGAAGGTAGGAATCTGTTGTGTAGATCTTGACTCCAGGAAGAAATGATTCATTAGAAGGGGATGAGGTTATAAGAGTTGGCAAGGGCGAGTTAGTCTTGGCTACAGCTCAACCCTTTCTAAAATGTTATTCCCACGCCTTTCCTCTGACGTGGCTGTGGTGGTCAACACGCTGAACTAACGACATAGCGCGGACAGGACGCTCATCGCAACCAAGGGACAAGCGGGGGAAACTGAGTCTCTGCTCCTAGCTGGATGTCGCGTTTGCAGTAGGAAGACGAGGGTTATGGCCCAGGTTTATGGAGATACTGTTTCTTTTTGGCAAACCCCACGTAAATGATGAAGTGCTTTCAGGCAATATAATGGGAATTTCTTTTTGTGAGAATTTGAAAAGCTAAATGTTTATATGAGAATGATCGCTGTTCATAAAGTCATTTACTTCGTACGATTTCTGTAAGCTGGAAGAAAATTAAAGTTTAGGTAGCCAGAGAACTTGGATTGTGTCCAATTACTAATGAGCTATGAGTTTCTCTCCCTACACCCGTAAGTTTAAGTTTATTGAGAGGAGCTAAGTGACAAGGGCATATTAAAGGTCTGTGTTCCATTCGATAAACCTCTTAGTCGCCCAAACTATTAAGACTGTAACCGCAGTTATTTAATATTTGACATTTGTGAGTTTTACTTTGTCTCTACTGAGAAACTGACTAGGATTATTGTGAGACTAAAACGTGTTATAAGTGGTTTGGGTCATAACAGATGTCATTAGGTTCTCAACGTTGACAGTGAACTAATCTGCTTATAATAACCTGTGATCTTCTTTCTTTAACTTTTTTTTTGTTCACTCTCCAAATATTTAATGAGCATCTTCCTTATCAGAGGCCCCAGGCTTCTGGGTATACAGTGTTTGAAAGCATTGAATTGGTAAAGACAGTTCAATAAAGAAGAGTAAAAGAGGGATATTTTTTCGTAGGTTCTGAGAGGACCTCTCTCCTATGTAAGTTGAGAGAATTTTCAGAAAAAAAACCTCGACAACATTTGAGAGGAGTTTTGCAAGTTTGTGTCTGTTGTTAAAGAGATAAAGCCAAAATTAAAAAAAATGAACTGTTCCAAATAGTTGTCTGCCTCTTGTGAAAGTTTTGCACAAAGCTAGGTGTGGTGGTGCACAACTATAATCCCTGTACTGAAGAGACTGAGGCAGGAGGATTCCAAGTGCAAGGCCACTCTGGACTGCATTGCCAGATCCTGACTCAAGGGAAGGAAAAAAAGATAATATGCAAACATTTGATTCTAATTATTTTTTCATCATGTGATAAAAGTAGCATTAGTAAGTATTTAAATAAAGCTATTCCTAGACTTCTTGCACTGTAATTTTTTATGTGCAACTTCTTGGTGTTATCCAATAGCTGTTTACTTTCCCTTTTTTAAATTATTAAAATGTTTCATCTGTCAGTGGTTCAGACCACCAGGCACTTTGTTATTGGAAGTTCTGACTAAAACAGTGAGAAATATTTTACTAAGGACAGGTTGTCTCATGGGGAACTAATAAATAGCAGTTTTGTAGCTATGTGTAGCTACCTAAAGCTAAGACTTTGTAGGAGCATCTGACCCTGTCTAAGGAGTTCTTTGTAACTCCTTTTAGGATTGTACTGCAGTTAAACAGAACCTTAATTGCTAGAGGTTCTTTTTTTTCTTCTCTGTCAAACTATTTGTCAGGCCTTTACTGTAGTTAGAAGTTGGGTAATAACATGTTTTATTGGGAAGTTTATCTAGTACCCATTCCCATACTTGATTATCTTCTAAAAGAGGAAAGAAGCTTGTATTGTGCCTTTTCATATGACCAACCTTGGACCAGAAGCTCAAACAATGTAACAC
Source organism: Dasyprocta punctata (assembly GCA_004363535.1). NCBI lineage: Eukaryota > Metazoa > Chordata > Mammalia > Rodentia > Dasyproctidae > Dasyprocta > Dasyprocta punctata. The sequence goes on from RJWM01006403.1 coordinate 59,027, forward strand.
TAAGGAAATCTGCATGATGATTTTGTAACCTGCCCTTTCCCCGGGGTTAAATTGTCTGTGCCCCTTTTGGGGATTATCAGCAATGCCCTCAGACTACTGATGGAGGTCAGGAAAGGAAGAGATGAAAATAGGTTTGAATCTCTTCTGGTTATTTGGTACTAAAATGTTGATTCTGTGCCAGGCATGATCGTGCACACCCGTGATCCCAGTGCTTGAGAGGCTGAGGCAGGAGGATCGTTGTGAGTTCAAGGCCAGCCTGGGCTACATAGCAAGAAACTGTCTCAGACAAAAATAAAGTAAAGTAAAATGTTGATTCTATCAAGGCAGACTACTTTCCCTTACTGGAGAGGTAGCGATGTATAAATGAAAACAACATTGAACTAAAAGAAGAGAACCTTATTTTAGCCCCAATTCTGTTGCTTATTTTGCTTTGGGATGTCAGACAACTTTTAATCTCCATTATTAAATTAATACAACATTATCTCTTGTTAACCCATTTATGACCCCTCCTGTCTCGCAGGAGCTATGTCTATTCCCCATTGCTTTTCCCCAATAAATTTTCCTACTCTTAACCTCTGCTGTTACTTAGAATTCATTCTCTGGTCATCTAGCAGGTTGGGAGTTACATTTGTTTCCCCTCCCCCGTCACTGTCTCTTTCACATTGTTTTTAGTAGCATTGCTTGAGGTGTATTTCTTAGGTCTCCAGGGCTGCATGATCTTGGTAGGGCAAAAGTAAATTCATGGCCACATTACTTTGGAGATAATATATGTACACTAGATCTCGCTTTGGGGGAGGTTGTAATGTGCATTGCCATAAAGCTCTGAGGTGTTTTCCTGCTCAACAAAAAATTACTTAACTCAGACCTGCTTGGCTTATGGAATTCTTTTGTTTACATACTACCCATTAAACTAATTTGTTGTGAAACACTGTCTTTGGGAAACGCTGATCATTACCTTGATTTGGATAGGGAAAATGATAAGTCCAGGGCTATACTCTATAAACAGTTCTGGAAACAAAGTTGTTAGTAATAGCTAATATTCGTGTTCTTAAGTGTGTTATGTACTGCGAATACTTATACACGTCATCCAGTCTTCAAAATAACCCTAGGATAGATGGTATAATTACCCCAGTTTACCTACTGGGAAATTAGGGTTTAGGGGATTGAATAATGTGTCCGGAGTTGCATAACATTGGTCTCGTGAAGTTATTTCTCACCAGAGTGTGTTGTTAGAAAGTGAGGTCACTGCACATGCCTGTCCCCCTCTGATAGTGTTTTGTTTTGTTTTGTTTTGTTTTGGGTTTTTTTTGCAGCACCGGGGGGGGGGGGTCAAACTCACAACCTCACAGCTGCCAGGGGAGGCGCTTAAGCCACTGAGCCAAGATCCCGGTCCTCCTGTCCCCCTCTGTACAGAGCTTTACCCTGTCCACTCTGCCGTACTGTGAGGCAGCAAAGGGGATGACGCTCGTCGTCGAAAGCTGTAGAGATGGGGCCACCACGTCTTGGACTTTCAGTCTCCCAAACTGTGAACTAAATAAACCTCTTTTGTTTATAAGGTTCCTGCCCTCAGATAGTAACAGAAAACAGATAACATAGCCCCTAATCCCTGCTGGCTTGAAATGTTCTAGAGTCTCTTTTCATGACATGTGGCCTTGGAGTGTCTTGCTTCATACATGTGGGCAGGTTGAGTGGCTCTCACCTAATCAAGCCAGGGTATTGGAGCTCATGCTCCTTCTCCCCACTTAATGTAGAAGCCAGTGCTAATTTAGTCCAAACCCTCAGCTTCTTGTTTGGTTTAAACAGGAAGGAAACTATCCTAAGCTTAAAGGTTGTGTGATGACATTTATACAGCACAACAAGATTCTGTGTTTATAAGCGTCTGTATTGACAATAGTACAAAACCAGAAAACCCCCAGATAATCTGTCAACAGGAGATTTATAAGCAGATTGTGGCAGATGCATACAATCGAATACTACTCTGCTATTTTAGAAACAAAGTGCTGGTACATGTATTGTGGGTGAATCTCAAAAACGTGGAGGGAAAGATACTGATTGCCTCCAAAGGAATAGGAACTGTACTTCCCCTGGGTACTGGGGATTTGACTAGGACGCAAAGAAGCCTCCTAGGGTAATGGAATCAGTGAAGATTGCAAGAGTGAATATAGTTATCCCATTTTGTTGAATTGTACTTAAGGCTGTGTGTGATGCTGATATAAATTTTAGCTCAACCAAAAACAGGTACTACAGCTAAAGGACTGATTACCACTCAGACATACTGAAATTCTGTTCTCTTTGGTTTTTGTTTTGGAGAAGTTACAGCAACATACAATTTTTTAAACAGAAAATTGTACTATAATTGAAGAGTAAACAAAGACAAAATAATGGCATGAACTGAATATCTTACACAACTACAATAACTATAATTCTATGAAGTTTTCCCCTTCTTTGTCTACAAGTTCCAGTCATGACACTTATTTCTCTGTACAAAAGGTACAAATAATTACAAAGTAGATTTCATGTGTAAGTTTCTAAGCACAGGACACTGATTATTTCTAGTCACACTCTAAGATAGAGTTGTCATCTTAATTTAGTTGGTTGTGCCCAGCGTGGTGGTACACATGTTTAATCCCAGCACTCTGGGAGGCTGAGGTAGGAGGAACGTTGTGAGTTTGAGGCCAACTTGGGCTACAACTTGATCGCAAGGCCGGCCTGAACAACATAGTGCAACCCTGTCTCAAAAAACTAGGGCCAGGAGTTTGGCTCAGTGGCTTAAGCACCTGCCTGTCAGGTGCAAGGTTGTGAGTTTGATCCCTGATGCAAAAAAAAAAAAAAAAATGTAGTTGGTTGTGATGCCTGATGCTGTAAAATATATGACTAAAACTTTGTTGTAGAAATCAGTTCACTGTACTATTAGCGAGGCTCATTTTGTCCAGGTTCTTTGAAATGATATTGATCCTGTCTTCCCCCAAGCCCAGAAATGTTGAGCCACAGGGAACAGACCCAGATTGCTCGAAGTACTCCCTGGTATAATTTCAGTGTGATGAAGTGTCAGTCCTGGGAATAAATGATATTTCTCTGTCATTGAGTGTCAGTAGTTAGGGCTTAAGCCCAGGGGTTGCCATTGAGCACAGCAGTTGAGCAGATGTGCAGTATACCTTGGTTTCAGGTAACTGTCTCAGGCAATTTAGGTATCATTCTAGTAATGTAAAGGTATCTTCCTCGTATCTCTTTCCAAGTTAGGGAGTGTCCTTTGATATGTTTCCCAGTGCTATTGGATGACGTTTTATAGATATATACGTGTGTGTGTGTGTGTATAGTACAGAGGATTGAACCCAGGGCCTCTGCACTGAGCTACATCTGCAGCCCCTATTTATTTTTATTTTGAGATAGGGTGCTGAGATTATAGACTTGTCCCACCACACCTAACCAAATTAATTTATTTAATAACAAATCAGTGGAGAAGATACAATCCCCATTGGTTTGTAGTTTAAAAAAATACATTTTTCAGTTAACTAGGTAACTTGATTTGTGGTATGTTATACATACTAAATATTATGATAAATAAATATTATGCGTAGTTAATGTCATAGTGCTAGTGGAGCTGTTTGCTTTTTCCTTTTGCCTTTTCATTACTTTGAAGTATTGCTTCTTTTTTTTTCTTTTTTTTTTTTTTTTTTTTTTTTTTTTTTTTTTTTTTTTTTTTTTTTTTTTTTTTTTTTTTTTTTTTTTTTTTTTTTTTTTTTTTTTTTTTTTTTTTTTGCGGCACCGGGGATCAAACTCACAACCTCGCACCTGCCAGACAGGCGCTTAAGCCACTGAGCCAAAGTCCCGGCCCTAGTATTGCATTTTGAACTCTTACTTACCTAAACTAAAAGTATTTTCTTTTCCCCCTCTTACACAAAACAATTTCACCCATGGCTGGGGTTGTTCCATATACTTATGTCCCCAGAATGCTTCCATTTGAAAATAGTCTCTTAATGTTGAAGCCTGCTACAATTTTTTTCCTGCATTAGTTATATACTTTAAGCATTTCCTTTGTGTATAATGAATAACACCTAAAATAAATTTGTCTTTGATCTACTGAGTTAGGGAACAGTACTACACTTCCTGTTGGATCAGTTAGGAAATCTTATCTTGCTAATTACTTGCTTTTATATACCGGTAGATCTCACACTGTTAAAGACTAACCTCGGAATTCAGGTACATTAGTTTGTCTGAGAGAGAGGGGATTGTAATTTGTAGGAATTCTCCCCCAAAAGCACCGTTTTCCCTCAAGGGAAGTAGTGTGGAGCTTTACAGCTGGATAGAGAGCCTGGCTATAAGTTAGAGGCTGCAGCATTGATTTCAAGCTGTCACACTCTTGCTGTCCCTGCAGAAGTGTTCTCGTGAGGTCCCAGGTAGCTGTGCAGGGGAAGCCTGCTGGGCCTCCGAGGGGCCCCCTGCCAGCTTGCTTCATTGTCAACCGCCAGTTCTTTCTCACCACTGACCTTTGTGAAAGGAAGAATGAAGTGGGGCGGGGACAAGGAATAGCTAACGTGCTTAAGATTTCTGTCTTAGACTTTCCTTATCACTGCAGGCCAAATAGCACTTGAATGTGTTGAATGAATTAAATAAACATTCCTTTTCTGAACTCACCTTCTACATGAAGGTGTTTGTCATCAAGATTCTTTAGCTCTAATTTAAACAGGAAGGGAATTTATTGGAAACATACTAAGGTACTCTGAGCAACCTCAAGTAGGGCTTTAGCTTATTTGTTTGGCTTTTTTTTTTTTTTTTTGTATCTTAAGATTCCCAGATCGGCCAATGCTGGGAAACCTTATCCCCATTTGGCTTTGCACATACCTCGACCTGATAGTAGTCTTCACAGTGCCCCTTCCTTAGCCCTCCTTTTTGCCTTCTGGAATTTAGATTTTATTATTATTAAACAGAGACAAAGTGCTGAAAATAAAGTTTCTCCCAACTTCCTTACCCTACCTGACTCATCCTGGGAACAGTGTTGGTACCTAGACCTTTTGTTTTTTGTTTTTTGTACTGGGGATTGAACTCACGACCTCATGCCTGTCAGACAGGCGCTTTGCCACTGAGCTAAATCCCTGGCTGTCCCTAGACGCTTAAGGAATATTTTTTTTCAGCCCACATTTCTGCCTCCCCTCGTGAAGAGCCCTTTGTCCCATTTGCTACCTTAATCCATCTCTCCTCACTCAGAAACTCTAGCTCTTTTGAAATAAAGGAGCATCATCACTATATCTGCAGTTAGTTATAATTTCTTTAAAAATCTTAAAGCCTATTTCCCCCCTCCCCCATTGCCCTATTCTTTTTGGAAAAATCTCCTGGATCTCTACTTCTTTATGTTACATTGTTTCATCCCTATCTGTGTCGTTTTTATACCTACCATTCCACTGAAACCACTCTGGACAAGGTCAGTGATCTCTGTATCTGAAATCCTTTAAAATACTCAATCCTGGTGAGTGATGAAAGTGTATCAATGCAGGTTCATCAGTAGTAACAGATTTACCACCCTGAGGATGTTGGTAATGGAGGAGGTTGTGCATCTTTGCAGGCAGAGAGTCAGTGAGACTTATGTCTTCTCAATTTAGCTTTGAACTGAAGACTAAAATATAAAATCTATTTCAAAAATAATAGTTCTCAGTAGTCATCTTAATTAGTCAGCAACATTTGCCTTTTAAACACTCTTAAACAATTCAACCTGTGGTGTAAAATGCCATTTTTTATGCTCATAACTCCCAGGTCTTGGACTCCAGGACAAACTTCCTCCTGAGCTGCAAACATATATTTAACCACGTAGTTGACCTCTCTTCTAGAAGGGATCTCAGGAATAACATGGCAAAGAAAGAACTTCTCTCAAACCCTTTTTTTCTTCCAGTGTCCCTTAACTCCGTAAATGACCCTGATAGGTTTTTTCCTCAGCCTGGTAGAAAAGCAAGAGCAAAGAAAAGAAAAAAGGAAAAGGCCTTTATTGCAGGCGGGAGGGCTGCAGTAGTGTACAAGATGTTGTCGGGGCAGACAAGCCCATTTTTATTCAGTCTGACAGAGGGTGGAGTTTGAAGGGGCAGGCAGAGTGACGTTTTGACAGCTGATGGGGGGACTGTGGGCGGCCGACAATCGGGGAGTTCAATTTTCGGGTTTGGAAGAAGAAGGTGGAAGTCAGCGTTGAAGGGAGGCCCAGGCCGAGCCCAGCGGTGCATCCCACGGGGGAACCCATCAGACCTGACCAGTTGACTTTCGGCCTTTTCTCTCATTCTTTTCAGTCATCAGCAAAACTGTGAAGGTTCCACAGCCCTCTTTTTCCTTTCTGGCACACTGTTATCATTTTAAACCCCTCCCCTAGAATATAATACAAGTGAAGGCAAGGATTTCCTTTTTATCCCAGTACCGAGCCTGGGGGTTGGCACACGGGTATCCCATGAGTAGTTGGTAACTAAATAAATATATGTAACAGTATATCAGATGCTTTGACCATGGTACGACCTTTATGATTCAAAAATGAAAAAAGGAATAACTCACTTTCTTACCGTACTTGAGCCATCCTGGGGTCAGTGTTGGTCCATAGACTCTTAAGGGATATTCTTTTCATCCTACATCTTCACCTCTCCTAAAGAGCCCTTTCTCCCATCGTGGAGAGATCGTGGAGCTCAGTGAGGAGGAGAGAAGTGAAATTAGATGGAATAATGGGTGATGTGAGCTAGCAAGTTGTGTGGGTCAAGACTGGAATGAGAGCCGGGCGTGGTGGCACAGGCCTTTAATCCCAGCACTCGGGAGGCTGAGGTAGGTGGAGCGTTGTGAGTTCGAGGCCCGCTTGGGCTACAATGCAAGCACAAGGCTGGCCTGAGCTACATAGTGCGACCCTGCCTCAAAAAAATAGGGCTGGGAGTTTGGCTCATCGGCTTAAGCGCCTGCCCTGGCAGGCGCGAGGTTGTGAGTTCAATCCCCGGTGCCGCAAAAAAAAAAAAAAGACTGGAATGAGTTTAGTTTACAAAATGAAACAGTAACATCGCAAAAACAGGACTTCTCTCTCGCTTGCTTTGAGGGAGAAGGTCTTGCATATTCAAGGCTCCTCAGAAATGTTCCAGCAAGTGACTTATGTCTTTTAAAAGGTATGGAGTACAACAAGAATAGGTTAAGAGCCTGTAAAGTTGTGTGTTTCCCCCCCAGTGAGTGTTCTCAAACAAGAGTACAAATAGGTGTTTATGCTTATTGCCAAAACGAATACGCTACATTACATGTGACAAAAGCATGAGAATAAAAGCTTCTCATATAATTTGTATCGGGAGCTAGCCAGGCTCCCAGTCTCATGGATGAGTGTACTGCCAAGGATAAAAGACAATAGACAAAGTAATATGGTACTTGGGGGTCTGAGCAGGTCAGCACTCCTGTGGCTAAGACAACAACTTTTCAGACTTACCCACTATTTATTCGGGGCATTAGATACCACAGGGGTACACAGGAAACTGCAGAGAACAGCTGAGGCAGAAGGTGCAAAAATGAGCAAGGCTTTGAGAGATGGACAAAGAAATTCCAAGCAATAAATCTTTGCTTAAGGAAAGTATTGCTTGATCTGTAAGGTTGGCAGCATTGTCCTTGAAAATTTGAGGGAGAGTTCGCGCCCGCAGCTGCGGTGTTATCTTGCCTTCAGAAACATCGGAGTGTCACAGGCCACCGCAGGCCTCAGCTGTGACCACTGGCATGGAAAGTTCTGTTTCTGCGTCCAGCCACTGGCTCATGAGGCGAGTCTCTCAGGCCTGGCACAGACTTACAAGTTAATATAGAAAGCCAGTTGAATTCGAAAGCCTGCTCAGCACAGCCTCTGTGTGGTCTCCCGACCATTTGCACCCTAGGGCACTTTCAGTCCTTAACTAGGTCTTTTAACCAAAAAGGATAATTGAATGGATTTGTCTTAAGCTGTGAATTAAAATTCTAGTATTATGAGTTTAGGTTATCTTTTTTTTTTTTAGGTTATTCTTATAAATAGATATATGACCGGTGATTTTTCTTCTTGTTTATTTTTGTGTTTTTGGCTTTGGTCAGTTGACTTTGAAGAATAAAGACATTTTGAAGGTTATCAATTGGGTAGCAAAAAACGTCCTGCTAGTTTCAGCTGTGAGCTTTTGGATTTTTTGGTCCAAAGTATCAAGCTCCTGTTCATGACTATGTCTACAGTGCCAGGAGTGGTGGTGCGTGCCTGTAATCCTAGCACTCAGAAAGCCGAGGCATGAGGATCACTCTGAGTTTGAGGCCAACCTGGGCTACAGAATAAGTCGAGGTCAGCCTGAACTACAGAGGGAGACCCAGTCTCCCAAAAAAACCCCAAAAAAACCACCATGTATACAGTGACAATGGAGTGGTAGAAAGACATTGATCTTGGATTCAAAAGATTTAGTTCCAGTTGTTTGCTGTTTACTGGCTGTGTGATCTTGGGCAAATTATTTAACCTTCCTGGGTCTTGATGGGTTTTGCTGTACCATATTACTCAGGGTTTGTGAAAATGCTCATATCCCATCTGACATACAGTGTTAAGCATTTTGTAATTGCTAGTCCATTTTTTTCATCTTACTGAGATGTTCATCATGCTCATGAGCTATTCGCTCAATTATGCCTTCCTGGTTGATCTGTATCCATCCTTCCCTGTGGCATTTATTGCCCTTATCGTACGTATGGTGCATGTCATATTAGCTACTAGTATACTTGTCTTAGCTTCTTTCTCATTCTTACACACGTACATAAATACCATCTGTCTCCCAAACTCCCAAACTCAAGCATTTTTTAACCATGTATTGTGTATAATATATATACCTATGGCACCAATCCTGTAAGGTGGCATGAAAAATGGAAATCAAATAGTTCTTATTGACAACGTATAATCAGTTACTGATTTGTAATAATTGTCTTTTTATTGACCCACTAAGTACTAATCACTGACAAAAATGAGTATACTATAAATTCTTCATTCAGGAATCTCAGTCTACTAACTAATTTTTTGTTTGTTTGTTTGTTTTTGTGGCACCAGGGACCAAACCCACAACCTCGCACCTGACAGGCAGGCGCTTAAGCCATTGAGCCAAACTCCTGGCTCAGGTTTTTTGAGGCAGGGTCGCACTGTGTAGCTCAGGCCGGCCTTGTGCTCACGTTGTAGCCCAAGCCGGCCTGGAACTCACAGCACTCCTCCTACCTCAGCCTTCCAGAGTGCTGGGATTAAAGGTGTGCACCACCACGCCCAGCTTACTAACTAATTTTAAAAGTGGGAAAAGATAAATATGAAACATTTTCATTAATTAAACTTTTATTCAAGTATAACTTATAAACATAGAAAATCATATCAATCATAATACAGTTCAGTGAATTTTTACATGTGAACACAGTCATATAACCACCACCCCTTTCTCTCAAATGTAGCCATTATCTTGAGAACTATGAAGTATATTAAAAGAAATTCTAAGTCATTTTAAAAGAAAGTTTAAAAAGAAATTTTAAGCTTTTGAGTGACCAAGGAGAGGGGCACATAGGTACCTGGATCATCAGCTTCTCTTTTCAGAAATAGTGTTCTTAACTGGAATCATTCTCACTGCTTATATGTGCAGCCTCAGATAATCTTTCTGTATACTGAAAGAAATCTGTGTGATTTGATTTTTCTACCAGTGATTAATTTGGTCCCTATAGGGCTTTTGTCTTCTAAAAATACCAGCAGTGAACTTGGACTTTTCCATGGCTTTGGAACTGATTATCTCAATTGAAATCCTAATTCTCACTACATGCTTATTCATGAGGTTGAATACATTTTTAGAACTTTACGGTGGGCCTTTCTTTGGTAGTTTATGAAATTCATTTCTAATTCAAACAATTGAGTTTATGTACTAAAGTTAATATTTTTCAAATTGTCCTTGAAGAACTAAGTTGCATGTGTGATTGGTTGTCTGTCTGTCTGTTTGCTTGCTTGTTTTGCTTTTGGCAGAGTCATACACCATTAACCAGGAAGTATCTTGTGGATGATGGAACTATGAGTGTGTAATGATGTTTAAGTCATTTTGTATCAGCAGAATTCTGTTACAACTTCACTCATACCCAGTTTGGAAAGTCATTAGATACTATAGGTCATTGACAACATCACAGACATGAAATACTAAGCTAAGCTAGGGATTATTTTAAATGCTTTGTTGTTCTGTGAAGATTTATATATTAAATGCTTAGCCCTTTCCTACCAGGTGGCTAACTTGTTTGTTTTGAAATTACTCATGTCACTGAAGTCATCGTATATTTGACATCATGGTATGTACTTGTGGATGTGAATGTTCAGTGTATCATCATTAGTCTTTATCATAAGATACCACATTTCTTGTAAACTTGAATGACATGCTCTAATTTTTGATAAAGCCATGTGGGGTAAGTTATCTGCCGTCTACATAAAGAATGTATGATTACTTTGATGTATGTAATGATGTTGGAAGTTACACTTTCTATTTAACTATGGGCAGTTCTTTGACTCTTGTGAGGATCTCAAGGTCAGTTCTTCACTAGAGTATCTAAACCAAAAATTTTTAGCTTTCTCTGGTGGTTAGTTTTAATTGTAAGATTTCTCTAGGGACATGTTTATTCAGGTCTTCTTTTTGCTATCTAATAAGAAAAATCAACTACATTTTACTAAAGTTTCTAATTCAGAATGGCTTACTGAAAACACATTTATCTTTCCTTTCCAATTTTAGTGAAAAAATAAAAGGAAAAAATAAAACTTAAATTTTAGAAAATTGTAAAAGGTGCTGTTAGCAAAAAGGAGCATTAGGGCAAGCAGCACAAGGACAGATGCCTTCTCTGAAGCTAGTAAATAACCCCTGTCTACCTGGTGGGGTAGAGAGAAATGGAAGTAAAAATCTGGGAAACTGCACATGTACCTGAAAGGAACTGTTTTGACCCTGTGGGTGGTTTCTGACAAAGATCAGATTATTTATAAGAAATGAACAAACTCTTTCATTATATATCTGGCGTAGAGATCCTTATATATATACTAGGTGGGTGAACAAAATAAAAAATTCAGGACATTTAAGATACTGTGTAAAGTAGTAAGATTAGACTGACGCAACTAAACAATATGATTCTATTATAATAATGTTGAAAGTTAAGATTTTTTCTGAGTAAAATTTTAGAATAATGCTAAGACAACATCAGAACAACTCTAAAGCAGAGAAATATCATGAAAGAGAAAGGCAAAGGAGTATTCTTGATCATTTTTGGTCTTGGCTTACCAAGGAACTCCTGTACTTGGAAGCAGCATATTTCTTGTACATACTAAAGCAAAAGCTATAAGCTGTTAATTTTTATCTTCTCAATCAAAGAGAAGGATTATGTAATATCTGAATTCATGTTCCTTTTTTGGTTCATTTTTTATTAGTCCATGTTTGCAGTGCATAATGATTACATTCCCATGGGAAGTTGGTACATGCACGTAACACGTCTTCTTTCTTCATCCCTTTTGCCTATATGGAAGCAGTCTATATGTCCATCAGCAGATTAATGGATAAAGAAAATGTGGTATTTATATACAATGAAATACTACTCTGCTATAAAGAAGGATGAATCTGAACCTTTTGTAGGAAAACAGTGTTAAGTGAAATAAATCAGACGCACAAGCTTGAATATTGTATGGTTTCTCTCATCTAAGAACTCCAAAGTATAAATACAGTAAAGAGCAAAATAAAAGATATGTAAAAGGAAACAAGGAAATAGATCTACTACAAATGGAGGAATAGGAGATGAAGGAAGGGGAGAAAGAAGACGGAGAAAGGGGACACATTAAAAAAAAGATGTCACATACATGTATCAAATGAAATAGTGAGTAGTCATTATATATTGTAAACTTGTACTAGTAAATAATTTTTTAAATATTTCTAAATCAGTAAAGGTAACATAAATAGGAGCAAGGACAAAAACCACATGATTATTTCAATAGATGGAAAAAGCGTTTGACAAAATCCAACACCCATTTATGATGAAAGCTTTTAAGAAAATAGATATGGAAGGACCTTATCTCAATCTGATAAAAGGCAGTTATGACAAACCTAATGCCAACATCATATTAAGTGGGGAAAAACCGGACACTTGCTTTAAAATCAGAAACAAGACACCAGTGTCCACTTTCACCACTGCTGTTCAGTATAGTGCTCAAAATACTAACAAGAGTGATCAGGCAAGAGAAAGAAATAAAGGGATATGAATAGGAAAAGAAGAAGTGAAATTATCAGTTATTTGCAGATGACATGATCCTCTACATAAAAGACCACTCCCCCAAAAATGAATTCACTTTGAAGGTAGTGATTTTCAGTTCTGCTTTAGTAATCCATTCTATGTCTAATGCTGATTAATGTATACCGATATTGTCCAGCGGTCGGACCCTCTGATGATCTAAGTAGACCTTATCAGTGTTATCTATATGGTAACTGCTAGTCATATGTACCTATTGAGCACTTGAAATGTGATGAATGCAAGTGAGGGATTAAATTTTAATTTCATTTCAGTTTAATTCCTTTATAATAGCTATCTGTGGATATTGTGTTGGATAGTGTAGATCGCGGCCCTCATTTGTAAATATGAGTAGCCTGCTAAACAACACTAACATTTTTAGGAAAATAAAATCATGAGATGCGTGACTAGAAACTTTACTTTCCATGCACAGGTAAGAGATAGTACAAGAGATAGAAGTAAACATAAGGAATTGTGATTGCTATTGTTAATGATTCAGAGGCTCTCAAAATTCCTGAAGCAAGGATAGAATGCTGAAAAACAAAGTCTTATGATTTTCTTAAAAACTACAGTAGTCATAGCCCGGCATGGTGGTGCAGGCCTGTAATCCTAACACTCGGGATGTTGGGAAGATCGTTGCAAGGTCGAGAGCAACCTGGGCTACAAAGTGAGCACATAATCAGCCTGAACTGCCTAGCGAGACCCTGTCTCAAAAAAAAAAAAAAAAAAAAAAAATGCAGTAGTCACTGCTGAAATGTAAATATCTTAATGGGAGAGCTGAATGTGAGTTTAAAGACGACTCTAGTAATTTGGGACATTAAGCTAATAGATTTGCCTAAAATCTTGTCCAAAAATCCAAAGTGGTAGGGGAATTTGAGATCTAAAAGGTTCAGCTAAGAAAGCCACTCTTCAGATGACAATAAAGGTGAAGAAAAGAGAATTTCAAAATAAAGGAGAAACTTTCCCCAAGGTTGAAGAAAACTTTAGAGCTCCAGAGAGAAGGTTCTATTGAGTACTTTACAGGAGTACTGCAGAAAATGGTATTAGTTAAGCAGACATGGTGGCCCGTACCTGTAATCTTACCACTCAGGGAGGCTGAGGCAGGAAATTGCAAATTCAGTCCCAACATGGGCAGTTTAGTGACTTAGTCAGACCCTCTCAAAATAAAAAAGGGAGCGGGGTAGGCTGGGGTGTGACTTATTAGTGTAAAAGCCTAGGGTTCAACCTCCTGTACCACAAAGAAAAACAAATTATGTACGTGAGTCGTTTTGATGGTTTTGATCTCTAGTGATAGGAGTTCCTACTAGCTTCTGGCAAAAGGAAAGAAGATTACAGATAAAGCAACCATAATCATAATAGGCATCAAACTTCTTGTAGAAAAAATAAGGTAAGGTCTACAAAATGCTTAAATGAGAATATTTTGAATTTAGAACTGTTTATAGAGCTAAGTTGTAGCTTGAATGTCAGAGTTAAAGAATCATTCAGACTAAAATTTTTTAAGAAAATAACTCTTAAGGAATATACTCCAGACTATAAGAAGACTTGTGGTAGAAGAAACAGTGGTGAACTGAGAATCTACTTGGGATGGTAGAGATGCCTTAGAGAAGAAAAATTAGTTTTGCTTTCAAAAATTTAAAGTCTAAGCCAGGCATGGTGGCACCCTGCTTTAATCCCAGCACTCGGGAGGCTGAGGCAGGAGGATTGTTGTAAGTTTGAGGCCAGCTTGGGCTACAACGTGAGTGCAAGTCTGGCCTGAACTACATAGTGCAACCCTGTCTCAAAAAACTAGGGCTGAGAGTTTGGCTCAGTGGCTTAAGCACCTGCCTGTCAGGCGCAAGGTTGTGAGTTCAATCCCTGGTGCCACAAAAAAAAAAAAAAAAAAAATTTAAAGTCTACCTGCTGTTGCTTTGTGTTTGTGCTAGGCAGATTGGAGATGAAATACCTCATGGTGTTGATAGTTCAGCCAGGACAGCAAGACCACTGTATAAGAAACAATAATGAGCAAGCTAGTAATTTTTTACTGAGAGATTTTTTTTGGATTTCAGGATTGGTTTTTGTTTTGTTTTTTGTTTTCTTTTTTTCCCAGTACTGTGGATTTTTTTCCCCCCACTTTTGCAATACCAGAGCCTCACATATGCTGGGGAAGCACTCAACGACTGAGCCATCACCTAGCCCTTTTTATTTTAAGACAGGGTTTTGCTAAGTTGCCCAACCTAACGTTAAACTTGGAATTCTCCTGGCTCAGCCTCCCAGGTAGCTGAGATTGCATCACCATGCTCAGCTTCACTAAGAACTTCTTATAATAAAAAGTTCTGGGTTGAAAAAAATAGCTGAAGTAAGCCCAACTTGGTGGAGCACACTTGTAACCCAGACATTCTGGGAGGCCAGGGCAGTAGGATAGCAAGTTAGAGCCCAGCCTAGGCAACTTAGTGAATCAGAGAAACCCTGTCTCAAAAAAAAGTTCTGATGATGTAGCTCAGTGTTAAGGTCCTGGGTTTTCAAACCCAAATACCACAAGGGGATGGGACTGAATTAAGGGTTTGAAATTGTTTAGATACCCTGGCATTTAAATAGGGGATTTCTCCTCTCATAAAAGCAACTCTGAATCACCTAACTTTTGTCCCATATCAAGTCACGTGAATTTCAGGGAAAGCTGAAACATAGTGGCCCGTGTGAATAACTACAAATATCATCTTTCTTGTTTCAACTTGTGGTTGAACCCTGTTTCTACTTTTAATATCTGACTGTAAAGATATAAGGAAGGTATGTAGGAAAGGAATTGCTGTTGTAAACAGGATATCACTGTAGACTTTGATCTGAAACTTCTTGAGGACTTAATTTACTTTAGATTAACAGTAGTCACTGGAAATGCCTTTTGCGTGTGTCACACCTTTACAGATTTGTCATAAGCAGTGGAGGTACATTACTCCTGTGGGGTTGGAGCTGAATGAAATGATACAGCCTTTAAATCTGCAAGCGTGTGAATTAGCCTGAGTCTGTCATGTCTGCCTCTCTGTTGAAATCCTTCTGAAAACCCAGTTAATCTCTTATTTTAAATACCGTTTTTACTCTAAAGAGTACTTTGCTTGCTCTTCAGATGTACTTTATGCCTATTACTTCAATGTTTCCAACTAGATTTTAAGTACCACAAAGAAAGGATTGCACATTATAAATCTTTGAAATCTTCGAGACGCCTAGCATTGTGCCAAGTCCATACTAGCTCATGCTTTTTGAATTGTTTCTGTAGACAACAGAGAGATGGTCATGCCACAGGGTGTGCTTAACTTGAACCAATGACACACTTATATTTTGGTATGTTGGAGAGAGTCCTAAACTTGGAGTCACAACAACACAGTAGACGCCTGAATGTTAAGACCAATTTACTGAGTCATGCTTTATGAAACCTTGGGTGAGTTACATCAATTTTGTAAGTTAGAATAACAACAAATAACAATAGCACTTTCTTTCCTCCACATAGGAAAGGTTTGAGAATAAAACAGGAAGGGTTATGGGACAAATCTAGATTTTAGGTAAGCCACAGAAATGTTGTAGTGCTATATTTTGTTACAGGTGGTTTGCATGTTTCACTCAAAATATATTTTAATTTTATCCTTTAGTTTATATTCTCATCAGAACCATCTTTCTGCTATTTCTCTTTTAAAAATGAGAAAAGGCTCACAATTGAAGGTTAAGTTAGTCATATGTAAAAAACTAAGCTTCAAACTAAATGAATTGTGGTACAAACCCAAGTTTTCCTTATGTGACTTGACTCCTGAGTCCATTATCAGTATAAATAGATTATTTTTATGACATATTACTATGGCCAGAGCAAGGTAGCTATCTTCAGAAGAAGCTAACTACACTTTGTGGATATTATCAGTGATGCTTGCAAGAGTTAAATCCACAAGTTCCTAAAATATGTTGTTAGGAATTTTTTTTTTTCAATTTAACACATGTTAGACAAGGTCAGTAGTTTGTCTCTTTTAAGATCACTAACTCGGGGCATACGATACCTGTTAGACAAGATCTCATGCTGCGGTCAGCTTCACATGAGTGCATGGAAACACGTGTGCTGCCTGATGACGTCACGCATTTGCTGCCCGGGTCGGGCTTTTCCCATTCCAGGTGACTTCTGCATAGCTTGGCCCATGTCGGTCACCATTTAGCTCTGAGGGCACTGAAGAATCTGAGAAGGTGATAGAAAAGTCAAGGCTTCTCTCTTAGAACACGGTTTAACAAAGATAGTATTTTCTTCTCTAAATAATGTTTTCTAACACTGTGGTTTGTGTTGTGCTTTTTAAACAAATGATAAACTGTATACTGTAAAGATTACCTTAAGGACCAGGCTGGGCTACAAAGTGAGCCCAAGACCAGCCTGAATTGCATAGCTAGACCCTGTCTCAAAAAGACAAAAAAAAAAAAGATTACCTTAGGGACAAACCAGCAAGTTGATCCCTTATTGGCAAAGCAGTTGATATACAAGTATTAGAATAAATCATTGCACTGTACAAATTGAAATATATACTGTACAGCCTTGGGGTATGCTTTGTTTTACACTATCTTCTTTTGCTTTGTTTTTAATATTTAGAAGACAAAGCTACAGGGGAACACTTTCCACTTATAACTTAATAGCGTGCCCTAAACTAAGAAGCATCTTTATGGTTCTCCTGTATTGTTCCTCATTAATTCTGTGACCTCAAGCAAATCTCTTAATTCTCTGAGCCTCAGGTTTCTCATCTGCAAAATGAGGATAATTATGTCTACCCTAACCACAAGAATGTTGTAAAAACAGTAGGGAGACCTTTTATACAGGATTAGGTGTGTGGCTCATAGATTTATGGTAGCACTCTTATGCACAAATTATTTAGGTTGCTGTTATTTTTATGATAACCAAAAAGATTTGCTTTATAGTTAATTGTGTTAGCAACTACTCCCTAAGGGATCTGACCCAAGTACAGCCATATCTCATGCATGTGAAATCACTTGAAGATTTTTATAGGTGAACATTGACTAGGAACATAACCAAACAAAAGTTAAAGCATAAGTATAGTAGATCTCTTACGAAGATACACACACACACACACATGCACACATACACAGCATGCTATATTAGCACCTTTAATTTTGATGTCCTTCTCCTTCCCCCAACTATTCATTACTCTCCTATAAGTTAAGTTATACCATTTTCTGTCTGTGATGAGGATGGGGCATATGAACAACAGAAGTAGACCCCCTCCCCAAGAATTACTTATTTAGATATTACCCATGTTTTCTACCATGTTCCTGATTTTACGTTTCTCAGCTCAGATTTGGTCTGACTTTTGATCTTATTGCTTAAGAGAAGATTTATAGACAGGAAAGAGTAAAGGAGGAGGAACAGTTTTCCAGCCTTCAATATGTTTAGTTTAATGAAATTTAAGGAATAGAAAGAAAGGCAAGAAACTACTGATATGAATTCTATTTTTCTGACAGTGAGAAAGTCCAGAAATCAGGTGGTTTACATACAGTGCCATATGATTGTCAAATGTCTGAATTCAGGGACTTCATGCATATAGTTTTGTCAGTTTTAGCACTTTTTGCAGATTCATACCCATTTCCCTCATATATGTTAGACCCTTTCTCCTCTGGCTGAAGTGATATGTAGGGGACTTACAGAGCCAAAACTTGCATTTTTTTTTCCTTTTATCCCTCTGGGAGTCAGATACTGAAATTAGACATTCAAAAGCAAATACATATATGGAGGAATTTAGAAAGTCACTGCACATGCCCAGGGAAAGTGCAAGTACAGAAAATTTGATAAACTCTTAGTTTATACCTCAGGCTTATTGCTGGCAGAGTGACATCATACAATAATAGTTTAAAAGTCCAGCAAACCCCAAAGGAAGGAGAGAATCAGACTTTCAGGAAAACTGCACGATTAGATTCAGATGTCTGGTTTTCAATAAATAAAGCCCCAGCTATATAGAGAAAAAAGAGTATATGGTCCATTTAAAGGAAAAAAGCAAATCAGTAGAAATTACCTTTGAAAAACAGGTGATTGTAGATTAGACAAAGTGTTTAAAGCACCTTGTCTGAAAGATGCTCAAAGAACTAAAGAAAGATGTGAAGAAAGTCAAGAAAGTGATGTATGAACATGACAGAAACATCAGTGAGGAGAGAGAAAACCTAAAAACCCAAAAAGAAACTTTGGAACTGAAAAGTATAGTAACTCATGTGAAAAATTCACTAGAGGGATTAAGAGACAGTTTTGAGAAGGAAGAAAACATAAAGAAAAGAAAATGGAAATGATGGAGTATGAGGAATGAAAAGAAAAATACTGAGGAAAAGTAAGTAAAGTCTAAAGAACCTGTAGGAAACCCACAAGCAGACCAGCAGGTGTATTCTGGCAATTCTAGAAGAAGACAGAGCAAGTGGCAAAGAGAATATTTGAAGCAATAGTGACTGAAAATATCCCAAATTTGATAAAAAGAGATGAATGTAAACATCTAGGAACCCCAAAAACTTGAAATAAAATGAACATAAACAAATTCACCCTGGGCCAGGGATATAACTCAGCAGCACAGCACCTGCCTGGCAAGTGCACGGTTGCAAGTTCGATCCCTGGTACCAAAGAAGAAAGAAAGAAAATTCAAAGTGAGACACATTATAATCAAACAGATAGAAATTGTTGTGATCTAGAATGTCCTCTCAGCCAGGCATGGTGGCGCACACCTTTAATCCCAGCACCCGGGAGGCTGAGGTAGGTGAAGCATTGTGAGTTCAAGGCTGGCTTGGGCTACAACGTGAGCACAAGGCCAGCCTGAGCTACATAGTGCAACCCTGCCTCAAAAACTAGGGCTGGGAGTTTGGCTCAGTGGCTTAAGCACCTGTTTGGCAAGCGCGAGGTTCTGAGTTCAATCCCTGGTGCTGCAAAAAAAAAAAAAAATAGAATGTCCTCTCAATCCTCATGTGATCAGACATGTGTTTGTGGAAGGCATGTGTTTGGATCATGGGGTGCTGTACACATCTGTGGATCAATCCACATATCAATAAATGTAGTTAGGAAGTAGGCCCTGGTTGGAAGAGGTTGTTCACTGGGACCACGACCTGAGAGGGTTTATCTCCCTCCCTGCTCTTCTCTTCTCTCTCTGCTTCCCAGCCACCATGACATGCACAGCTTCTCTTCACTATACCTTTCTACCATGCCTTTCTCTCATTGTAGCCAGCAACCATGGACTGAAACTCTGAGCCAAAATAACCTCTCCTTCTTCAAATTGTGGGTGTCAGGAAGTCTGTCCAGTGCCAAGAAAATGACTAAGACAGAAACCAACACACAAAATCTTTAAAGCAGCAAGAAAGAAATGACTCATCATGCTCAAGTGATCCTCAGTTAAAGTTTTCTTATTAAAAACTTCAACAGGCAGTTGGCAGTGGGCTGATACATTTAAAGTGTACAAAGAAAAAAACTGTCAACCAGCAATCTTATATCTGTCCATCAAAAGTAAAAGATAAATATATCCCCATATAAAAGCTGAAGGAATTTGTTACCACTAGACCTGTTGTTCAAGAAATGTTAAAGGACATTAAGTAATAAATCAGTCTGTATGAAGAAATAAACATCTCAGTAAAGGTAAATTCATGGACAATTATAAAAGCTAGTATTGTTTTAAAACAGCATGCAGCTAATTTTTATTTTTTGTTTGATTTAAGAAACTACATTTAAGAAAATAGTGTAGCCAGGCGTGGTGGCACATGCCTTTAATCCCAGCACTCGGGAGGCTGAGGTAGGAGGAGCTTTGTGAGTTAGAGGCCGGCTTGGGCTACAAAGCGAGTGCAAGGCCGGCCTGAGCTACATAGTGTGACCCTGTCTCAAAAAAACTAGGGCCGGGAGCTTGGCTCAATGGCTTACGCACCTGTCTGGCAGGAGCGAAGTTGTGAGTTTGATCCCCGGTGCTGGGAAAAAAAAAAAAAGAAAATAGTGTAACGTATTAATGTAACTTTGGCTTATAACTCCCATTTTGCTTTTTACATAATTTAAAGGTAAATGTATTAAAAAGCACTATTTATGTTTTGGGACATAACCATGTGTAAAGAAAGAATTTTGTGACATCAATATCTGAAAAAGGTGAGGATGGATCTTTAAGGAACAGAGCATTTGTGTGTTATTGAAATTTAGCTGTTACAAAACTAGTGTTACAGCTTTAGATTGTTAAATACAATTCCTGCCACAGTCAGAAAGCAAACAGCTTATAGAATGTACATAAAATGAAATGAGAAAAGAATTTAGCCAATTTACTAGGACCAGGGATGTGACCCAGTGATAGATCTCTTGCCTTCCATGCACAAGGCCCTGGGTCCGATCCCCAGCACCATGGAGGTGGGGGGCAAAAGAAGAATTTAGACGTTTAATTGTAGTAATCAGTTAAGCAGCAAAAGACAGAATGAGGGACAAAAGCAAAAACCATAAGGCACACAGAAAACAACAAAACAACAAGTAAATCCTTTCTTAGCAGCATTTATCTTTAGATGTATCTAGACTAAACTTTTTAGTCAAAAGGCAAAGATTGACAGAATGAATTAAAAATAAAACTTAACTGTATTTTCTCTACAAGAGACTTTTTTTGTTGTTGTTGTTTTGAGACAGGGTCTCACTTTGCAGTTCAGGCTGTCCTTAAACTCACTTTGTAGCCCAGGCTGGCCTTGAACTCATGGCAGTCCTCTTGCCTCAGCCTCCCAAGTGCTGGGACTACAGGAGTATGCCTCTATGCCTGGCCTATAAGAGACTTTAAATCCAAAGAAATAAATAGTTTAAAAGTGAAAGGATGAAAAGGGAGAAAAAGAAAGAAGAAAGAAAAAAAAAAAGACCCATGGAAATAAATAGCCAAAAGAGAACAGGAAAAGTTTTAAATTTTAAAAATTTACAAGAGACAAAGGATACTGGCTGGGAGTTTGGCTCAGTGGCTTAAGCACCTGTCTGGCAGGCATGAGGCTGTGAGTGTAATCCCTGGTGCCACAAAAAAAAAAAAAAGACACTGTATTAATAAAAAAGTTTAATATGACGGAATGTAACAGTTGCAAACATTTATGTTCCTAAAAATAGACCAACATAATCTGTGGAGTGAGAAATAGTTCTCTAATAATACTTGGACACCTTTTCATCCCACTCTCAATAACAGATTGGATAGCCAGAAAGAAGATAAGCAAGGAAATAAGACTTGAACACAGTAAGCCAGCTAGATCTATCCTGAATGTCCCATGTGCCTTTGAGAAAAAAGTATACTTTATTGTTGCTGAATGCAATCACCATGTTTTTTAATTTCAAAGGGAATACAACAAAACAATAAAATAAAAGAAAACAATGAGAACAGTATTGGACTTCAAAAACAAGCCAATAGGAAATCCACAATAGTTACTATATTGCATATTGTTATCCTCTGAATAGATACTTAGACTACCCACTTCAGGTCCGCAAAGTCAATCAAACAATGCAAGCATGAACTTCTTTCTTTACTTCAGTTGCTATCATCTCAGCCTGTATTCCTCCAAATCAGCCAGCTGACTCACAGGGAGGGCACTGCTTCCTGGTCCTCTCCTGGCCTGCCTGACTGCTTCTGGCACATAGGAGGGTGCTGCTTCCCCACAGAGACAATGTTTTTTGTTTTTTTTTTTTTGTGGCACCAGAGATCAAACTCACAGCCTCACACCTGCCAGACAGGCACTTAAGCCACTGAGCAAAACTCCTGGCCTAGTTTTTTGAGGCAGGGTCACACTATATAGCTCAGGCTGGCCTTGCGCTCACGTTGTACCCAAGCTGGCCTCGAACTCACAACACTCCGCCTACCTCAGCCTCCCGAGTGCTGGGATTAAAGGTGTGCGCCACCATGCCCAGCTCACAAAGACAAATTTAAACCCAGACTGGAAGACTTAGCCAAACCTTGTCAAATGAATGAAGGCATGAAGTAATGAAGGGTGGGGGTGTAACTCAGTATGAAGGTCCTGGGTTCAAGTCACCTAGTACCACAAAGGTTGGGGAGTCACTTTTAATGGAATAAAAAAGCAACCTAAGAATAAAAAAAAAAAATTTGCAATCTTGTAAGTGATAAGAGGTTAATATCCAGAATTTATGAGAACTCTTAGTGCTTAGCAGCAGAAAAACCAAACAACCTATTTTAAAAATGGACAGAGGACTTAAGTGTTGGTGAACCCATAAAGAAGTTGGGAACTTTGTGCTCTTTGGCGGGGAATATGAAACGATGTAGCTACAGTGGAAAACGGCATGGGGGCACCTCAAAAGAATGAAAAATAGAATTATATAAGCATGCAGTTCTACTTGAGTATGTACTTAGAAGAACTGAAAGAAGAGTCTTCAAGAGATATTTGTAACAGTGTGTTAGGTAAAACATAGAAGCAACCCAAGTGCCTACTGAACTGTGAATGGATAAGCAAAATGTATTTCATATACACAATGGAATATTAGCCTTAAAAAAGGAAATTCTGATATTGTACATCTGTAAACCTTGAGGATATTATACTAAGTGGAATAGCTAACAGTAAGACAAATGTTTTATAGTTCCACTCACATGAGGTAAAGTAGTAGCATTATAAAGTAGGGTGGTGGTCAGCTGGGGTTGGGAAGAGAGAATGAGCCTTGCTGTTCAATGACTGGAGCTTTAAATCTGCAAGATGAAAAGAGTTCTGGAGCGGCGTGGGCGTGACAGCTGCATAGCCACTGAATGTATCTTAATACCACTTACACACTTGACAGTGGCTAAGATAATGAGCTCTGTGTCATGTGTATTTTAGCCTGAAAAAAAGAAAGAAAAACTTTGGCATTTTGGTTTCCCTTCTACCATCTTCTTTCTAACCCATCTTCATCTGATCAGATCCTCACTTACAATTATTTCAAGAATGAATATCAGAGGTTGGGCACAGTGACGCATGCCTTTAATCCCAGCACTCGGGAGGCTGAGGCAAGAGGATCATTGCGATTCGAGACCAGCCTGAACTGCATAGTGAGACCCTGTCTCAAAAAAAAGGGCTGGGGATTTAGCTCAGTGGTGTAAGCACCTGCCTGGCAGGTGCAGGGTTGTGAGTTCAATCCCCGGTACCAAAAGAAAAAAAAAAATGAATATCTCTCTACTTCTCAAAGTAGAGAGAGAAAGAAAAAGTGAAGGAACATTGTAGAAGAAATGACTGTCACCACTGGTATATTGGTGGAAGTAGATGGTGAGTTAAAGAGACCTGAACTTTGTTTACTTGAGCTGACTGGAAGCCATTTTAAAGATGTTTGGGACAGAGGAGGAACAGATTGTATTGCTAAGATAGTAACTGCTATTTAGTTCATGAATTTAATGTGTTTAGGACTTCCACGAGGTGGAAAATGGATATCTCTAATGAAATCCAAAACATTAGAATTTCTAGAGAAACACTAGTTCTCCTTGGAGATGTAGTTTTTTGTTTTGGTTTTTGTCTTTTTTTTTTTTTTTGTATGGGGGATGGAAATCACAACCTCAAGCTCACCAGGTAGGCACTTATGCTGCTGAGCTAAATCCCCAGCCCCTATCTTTTTGTCTTTTTTGAGACAGGGTCTTGGCATGCAGTTCAGGCTGGCCTTGGGCTCACTTTGTAGCCCAGACTGGTCTCGAACTTGCAACAATCCTCCTGCCTCAGCCTCCTGAGTGCTGGGATTACAGGAGTGGAGATGTAGTTTTGATTGTCATCTTCATTACTCGGTGCTGAGGCTCTATTCATGCATTTAGTAGACCACTAGTTAATACAGTGAGAAGAAAGGGAGACTGAGCAGGCAGGCACCTGTGTTGAGAGAGGAAGAATACTAAGAAAGAGGTCACAGCAAAGGATCTTAAAAGGAGCAGCTACCTGTTAGCTGATCTATTTTCAGGAAAGAAAAACTATTGCTAGGTAGATATTTTTGATCATTTTAGTGAAATTTTGAGGAAGAAAAGGCTTGCTTCCCATAGATCTCACTGACAATAAAGCTATTTGTTTTATACAGAGAAATTTGTCTTGGATTATTTATTCACTAAAAGATACTCAAAGATAATTGAAAATACATTACTTTAAAATTCTTAATACTCATGTTTTAATTACTGTAAGGCAAAATTTCCCCTGTTGCCAAAAGATAATTCCTTCTGTGTTTTTCTTAGAATATTTTTGTGTGTTGCATTGTGGACCCTTTCTTAAAAATATTTTGTCACTGGGGATATAACGTAGCTCAGTGGTATAGCGCTTGCCTAGCATGTGCAAGACCCTATTTTTGATCCTCAGCACTACAAATAACCTTTTTTTAAATAACATTTATAACATGTGCTTCTAAATTGGAACAAAATGGAGAGATTTAAAATTGTTCACAATAGAGTTCTTTGTTCAGGCTCTAACTAGTCCTTTTAAAACTGCAATAGATTTATCAAGGCAGTGTTTAGTTGTTAGAATCCAGCTTCACAAACACTTCTTTGTTAAAATACTTGCAGCACTGTTTTAGTTTTTCTTTACAAGTGAGCAGGGCTGGGGCTGTCATTCAGCAGTAGCGAACCTGCCTTTCAGGTGCAAGTTGCTGGGCTTTAGCCTCAGCCACCGCCACCACCACCACCACCCCCCCACCACCACCACCGCATGCACACACATGTGAGTGAAATACACTTTGGAAAATAAAACTGCTGTAATAGGTTTTCTCTCCTGCAAGAAGGTACTGCACTGCATGTTTCTGCCTGTTAGGCAGGTGTGGCTCCATTTAAGTGCCTACATTAAATTTATCAGTGAAAATGGGTCATTTGCTTGACTGCTGAAATACAGAGTTTGCAACTGATAATATCTCAACCAACTTTGAGAGAACTATTGAGAGAATAGTCCTCTGTTTGAGATGATCAGAACTCATTTCCTATTCGGTCTTGGGGTGAAACTCTTGATTGTTTATTGTTGCAGATGTCAGCAGTAACAAGAAAAATAAGAAGAAATCAGATAATATTTGTTGATTTATAGGAAAAATTTATGTTGTAAGTGTTATAACCTGTAGCCTGTGATTTGACCAAAGCGCCGTTTTGCTGTTTTGTATGCGCCGTCTTAGACTAGAAACCCCCCTTAACCATTGCCCCCCCTTGATTCGCTAAGGTTTCTGTTTTTCTGTAAAATCCCCCTTCCCCCAGTAATCTAAGAAACAAACAGTTACAACTTTTAGGTTGCTGACCGAAAAGCGGGGT